>DWMF01000666.1:0-13621 GCA_018244815.1 Parelbella polyzona | reverse complement strand
TAGTTTGCCACGCTGGCCAAGTGCGGGTTGGCAGACTGTACACACCATATAATTTTTTTTTAATAAATTCTAAGGTGTGTAGGTTCCGGCACGATGTTTTCCTTCGCCGTTAGCAAGTAATATTTAAATTTAAATCGTACTTTTGTAAAGAGGTGCTCGCCATAGATTTAAGTCCAGCACCGTTGGAGTGACAGGCTGAATTCCTAGCCACTAGGCTATCACTGCATTCTGATTCTGCTTCTTTAATCAAATGAAATTTTTCGCGTAAATGGAATATACATATGTATTGATGAGTAGTATGTGGATTATTATAAGACTAACATTATTAAATGTACAGTTCCACCAGAAACAGGAATAATTAAATCATTTTACGATGTCTGTTAGACGGGAATCGAAGCTATATCGATCGTTAAAGAAATGTGTTCCCATATTTGAGTTTATTCGACTTTATCAATGCATCCAGCATTTATATCTGAAATTGACTCGAAGACAGAATCCAGAAGAGAATGGAAATAAAAAGTAAAAGAAGACCAAACAGATAGACGAACAGGCAATAATCAGATGACAATTGCAAAGACAAATATTTTATTGCTACAAAAATGGGTATACAAAGGTTTTACCAGTTAAACGGATCCATCATATTTGGTTGTAGCCAGCATGCCACTTTCAATAAATTTTAAAATGTCATTTTGTTAATTATGTCAACACAAGTTTTTGCGAAACGAAACGCAAAGTAAACTCACAAATCCAATGATAGCCACTTGACAGGAGAAAAACCGCGCGAAGGGATCAACATTAACATAACAACGGTGTCGAACAGAACACAATCGACAATCTGACAAATTCGCAACCGATCGCTGGGGCAACACAAAAGTGCCCCTTTTTCATGCAAATCCCGTGTTTCTTTGGCGCGATTTTTTTTTCACGGAAACTTCCGCCTATTTTCCCGCTCAACGCACTTCCGGCGGGCGGCCAGGGTTGCCAGATAGGGACGTTTTGACAGCAATAAATTTGTAATATCTCAATGGGTGTCTCGTTGTAATGGTACAATTGTCTTTGGTCAAATACGTTTTTTTTAAGTAATAAATTTAAAAATGGAATCTATTATTAACGCTGAATATTTGCGATTACTGATCTTTTAATATCATTTTAACAGAACTGACTTAAAAAATTGCTGAAATCTTGTATTTAACACAGATTTTTCACACGTTCGACATTATGATAGTACATTACAAATACAACTCAAATTCTGATAAAAATGTATGATATCGTAACAATTAATACTAACTTAAATAATATTACGTACACACTCAATCCTGGCCTATTACCAATTGACACTGGCTGCTTTCAACAACTTCACGTTAGTTCAGCAATTAATAGGTGCTAATTGTAAAAACAGATATTAATACATAATCCTTTTCCAATCGCTCTTTCCGAGGTTGGTGGCAGATATCCGCGAGTTGTCATTCGTTATCCAAAATACAAAAAATATACAAATTAAATTTCCATGTATAGAGAGCACGACCCTAGTGGTTCCCGTTATCCGTTATCCGGATATCGGATGAGTTAAAGACACGTCTATTCCGCCCGCCCCATTGATTCGCTCCAAAGCGGTCATATTTCTCATTTTATATTCTCCATTCGCTCCAATATAGTTGCCATTGTAAATATATTATTGTGGGGATAGCAACAGATATTTGAAACTTTAAGGGTAGGGGAGGAGGGGGTGGAATATAAATGTAACAATAGCAAATGTCTGTTTAGAAACTCGTATGGAAGTCAAATGAGTACTTTTAAAATAACTTTAGTTGTTAACAAAACAACAACGATTCTGTTTCACCGAAGGTGTAGGCAAAGGCGTGTAGAACATTCCACGATTCATCAGTAAACGTAACTGTCAACGTAACGTCCCATGTACGAGTAATAGACGGTGGGCCTATCGCGATACACCGGGCACACACTTAGACTCTAAGCTATTATTTCATACGTCCCACCATGGAAGAGACAGCCTTAGCCCTTAGTGCTCTTTGACGCCCCCATGAAGGATTTAACGTGATATAGCAAAATTCTTCATATATTGGTACCAAGTGAAAGGTTTAAGGTATGGATACAGAATATCAGCGCGACGCCAACGGGTGGGGAGCGCGCGGCCCTGACCTCGTGCGAGGAAGTGGGGTCTCGCTCGCGTCTCGGATGCAATCAGCGCTACCATCAGCCAACTGCGCTCGCATTATGTAACTCTTTCAACTGACAGCGGATATGACTGTTCGCATGGAGATACAGAGGCAGGCGGATTCAAAGACTCCGTCCTCAAACTGATTTGATTGTTTTGTTATTGATTTTTGATTTGATTGTTTTGTTGGTTTTTTAGTTGTAAGTGCGACTGCTAAACGATAGAGAGAGATCTTGAGTTCAAAATCCAGGTAGTGTATTATTTAGTGTGGTAAAAGGCTTTTCCCATAGTCCATCGTAGGACGTTGAATATAAAAGTAAAATCGTGGAAAACATTAACATTTCTATTTTTGCAGTTCTGTTCAAATTCTGTTGCGGATATCTACAGGTGGGCGTTGGCTTTGTCACTTAATAAAACCGTTAGCAATAACCAAATCTGTTGTCATTTTGAATATGATTTGTGATTTTAATAATACCTATAGTATTATATATATAAATTAAGTTGGCAGTAGAGCGTCGTGGTGAAATATGTTCCAGGTTTGTGGGTTCCTAGCGAGGCTCATGCACGTGTGCACGTAAAAAGGCAGCCAAGTGTAAGCATTTATTTAAAGCGTGGACATTTATTTAGTGAACAAGCAACATTTCAATAACCCAATCATCTTTAAATTATCCGATAAATTCAGCAATATCCAACTACAAATCTTTCGCAGAACGCTGTCGTTATGTATGTCTCTAACCAAACCTTCAATCCAATTTGAACTAATGAAACTTACAAAGTAATAAAACTAATCTCGTCTTTTATATGCAAATTCAAAATGACACTTAAGTTTATAACAACAAGGTTAAATATCGCTTGAACATCTTGTAATTGAAATAACAAACATGTCCAAAGACGAAATATTGTCAATTTTTATTTTGATTCGATGATCTATTAGTGATTTTAGTCATATCAATTTTATATTCCAATATCGATTTTAGTAATCGATTATTGACAAATGACTTGATACGTTTGGCTCACGTTTTTATTTGTCAACGCATCGCTGATTTTAGTGTTACGAGTACTTTGTAATGCCAGGCTTGTTAGGGAAAAAATCGTTGTATATATATAATGGTAAGGCTGATATTTGTGCAGTGTTGCCATCTAATTTTGAATCTGTGTGTGTTTGAGTGTGTTTTTGTGCGAAATGCCGCGTATTCTACGTGAGGTTCCCACCGGCCGGCCGGAATGAAGACGGATTCCACATCAGTATTAGCGAATCACCTGTCTAATTACCGAACGGATTTGGAATCCCAGTTTTTTTATGTTTCCCAATTTATGATAACAGAATCATGTCGCCAGTTTTTCCGTGGGAAAATTTTGGGGCAAGCACTTGTGCAAATTGGTTCTAATAGGTGGTTTAAATTGGAAGTTGCGTTTCTGATCAATTAGATAAATGTATATATATATACATCTGTTTTTGAGTCTAGTCTACCTCTACTGTCTAGTTTGCGAATAGATCTATATGTTAATTGTCAAAAAACGTAACATCACACTTGTAATCCCTGAAAAGTAGCCAGAGGAGTGTAGATCACCCCCACGTTACACCACGAGTAACGTTTAAGTACCATGGAATAGATGGTGAGCCTATTGTCATACATCGGGCACAGATCCAGACTCCAGGTCACTACTACAAATTCTGAATTAGAAAAATCCAATAGTAGATACCCGAACCGGGATTGAACTCAGGACCTCCCGAGCGGCAGTCACGCTTGCAACCACTTGAAAAACGAGGCAGTCAATACATAAATTGTCCTAAAACATTAGTATTAAAACGTAATTTGATCTAACATGTAAATTAAATTAGCTCTTATTTGATAGTCACACTAAAGGTAACACAGGTACGTGGGTAATTGATACTAATTTTAATTAATATATGTACATAGCTAATTAATTTAATACATGATTAAGTTGTATTGTTAACATCATTAATAACTCAGTCAATTCAATGGAATTATTAATGTCTAGTGCTAGCTCAGACAGTTGCAATACCTGGCAACGTGGAAGAGTTGCTAGTACTCATTATTCCTCATGTTCATTTCGTTCCCTTCAATACTACTCCTTTAAAGACCACCCTCGTTAGGATCGCGTGACGCGGTACCACGTGACACAGCTTCATGGCTGCACATGCGTTTCTTGCTGCACGAAAAACCACATATAGATGCACGATTATTGCATTATTAATGTCATTTTTGTTCGAGTTGGCTAGTCGATAGACTTTTTCTCGCCCCCCCATCGCGATGATTTGTGAGCCTATTGGACTATTTTAACGAGTTAATCGATCTATATTCCACATCAGTATTAACAAAGCTTTAATCGGTGTTTTTGTATCGATGTAGCAGATGGGGTAATTAGCTCAGTCCGCCGCTACTTCGATGTCTAACTGCTATTTCAAGTGCGACTGACTGAATGAGGAATGGATCAGTGAATATGAATGAAATAATGAATAAAGGTATGAGCGAATGAAACTTTCACGCTATAATAAATCGTTTGCAATATCTGAATGCTTTTTGTGAATTAAAAAGTAAGCGGACAAGAGCGAGTCACTGTCCATGGACATATGTATGTATGATATAAAGCTCAAAAATGCCCGTAGGAATGGATCCTGATCCAGGACTTGTTGTTACGTCTAACGATAGCTCGCCATCATGCCACATACTTTATTATAGGTATTAAATGTTAAATAAACAAAAATATGCAATAAATTTACTTACAACAGACTTATATTTGAAAAAACAGTGCTCACGAGGACAGTCACATAAGAAACTGTTGGTTTAATTGCAAATCTTTTGGATATTCGTACATCGTGAAGTTCTGTACGAAATCAAACCGTGCAAACACGGGCGGCGTGTTCAAAGGGACGATTTGGACAATTAAAACGCCAGACGTGGCGCGCGCTCTGCCGAGCGACCCGTCCTTGGCTGGAATGTGAAACAGTCCATCTGCGACCGGTTTGATCTGTGCCCTCGTTGTTTTTCATATACCCCGCTTATGGTGCGGGCGCGCTGACGTATCGTTTGCGTTTGCCACTGTGTGCAATTTGCGATTTTTTTATATACCCCTTTTTACTCGCATGAGGTAATTGTGTTATTAAATTTGAGATAAAAAATATACACGTTTAATTGGCTGTAACTGTGTTTTTTTGGAAATCTATCGTAGCTTAGTCTAAAAATGATATACTTGAAGGAAAGACTGAGAAGCGATATTTTTCAGGCAACCTACAGGTAGCAAAAATGTAAACCTAGTAATGCAGTTAGGTATGTACGAAATAAAGTTAATAATTTCCTTAGAAAATAGTTTGGATGTTGATTCGCGGATGTAACGAAATATAATCATCGTACATCAAAACGCACGTGAAAATTTACGATTTTTATTACGAGTTATAATTATTTTTATGGCTGTTTTCATCGTATCGTTTTATGTAAAAAAAGAAAAAAGACGGTTAAAAATCATCCGCCGTTCGAATTTTAAAATGCCATAAAATCGAAACTATCGCTCGTAATATCGAATTTTAATATTCCAATCCGTGTCTCCAGTATATAAAATAGTGATGATAATCTGTCTGTGTGTTTAACCTAACCTTTAAGAATTTACTTTCCTACAAGACCATACTGTCAGTTAAACCCATTCAAATTACAGTCAGATTTAATTTAAGATTATGTTGAACTGTCAAAAATATATACCTAGATATGAATCGATAATTAAAATGGTAGTTTTCATCAGTTGTAATTATTCATCGGAGAATTCAGCGTTTTAACACTGGTTAAAAGCGGACAGAGACACGGTTTCAAACTAGTCCGTTGACATGAAGTGGCCAGCGTAGGTGAAACATAAGTCACGGTTTTATAGCTCGTAAAATTTTAGGAGCCCATCAGTAGTTGACTCTATCTGTTTGTCAAATGTTCGATTCTAAAGCAGTACGGGCGCATTCTCAGCGCGCGGGTTAACGACACAAAAAACTATTATAATTATTCACACACAAACATATACATATAATTTTCAAATGAAAACATTAATGTTTTAGAACATAATTCAAATTTACCAATCGAGGAACTGGCGTATCGTATTAAGAATTGATGTTCTTATTTCAAAAATTTAAAGATTTTTTACAATCAAATGTGTTGTGTTAAATAACAATATATTTTTATCCCAATTTAAAATTATACCATATTAAAAGCATATATTCACAATTTGATTTCAAGAAAGTAAACAAAATATGATATTTAAAAAGTCTTGTTAATCGTATGTCGTAAAGAATTAACGTTTTTTTAAAGGTATACTTCTTTTACGGAACAATAGCTCCCCACCCTTATATTCCTACCATGATATGAACATCATGTAATATAGCCATTAAAACACTGACAAACAAATACTTATTGTTAAAAAAATTGCGAATTGCGAACCCTTACGCATGTGAGTTGGGATCACAGTGCACGACTTCTCCCCTACAATTCTAATATTAGTTACTGTAATACTAATCACTGTTATATTAGTTACATTAGTCCAGAACACTCATCCAATATGTTGACGAGCCACGCGGGCGTCACGTGAGGCTGCAGCGTTGTCAATTGCCTCCATTGTGGGATAATGCCGATCAATCCACTCTGATTGCAACGATCCTTAGCCAATTGAGTCCAGCTTAATAGGAAAAGTTGTCTGTTCGCTCTGTCAATACACGAGCACTGAGTTGTTCTGTTTACGAGCCTACAGTTCAATGAAATGTTTTCTTCGGCATATTTAATGTTTATTCGAAAATACTGGCAGTATATAGATTCGAATTGTTATAAGAAAAATTTTTGCAATTCTTTTTCTTCATGTTGCCAGCTACGAGATTATTAAAATTACATTTAATAATGTTGGTAGCTCGTAACCTTCTGTAAATGTTTTAAGTTGATGAAAAGTTGTAAGGGAAGTCGCTGTGTAAATAATTAGGGTATGTTGGTAAGCTTATCACACAGTTCAGATTGGAGTAATTAGATACATGTTTTGAAAATGTAACGCTATATAATGCAAGAAAAATATAGCAAAATATTTATTACCGTGAAAATAGTGGAACGTTATTTATGAAAGTCGAAAGTGTGTCTGTTCGACAATGAAAAAAATTATATCTGGTAGGTACCAAAAGAATTATATAAGCCAAAAATGAAATATTCAACGCGAAAATACCATTTAAAAAAACCAATCAAATCCCATCGGGAAAAATTCTATATTTAAATTAATAAAACATTCCTTGCATTTGGGGAAAAGGTTAGAGTTTGGCGCGGAAATCGGAAGGGCGGGAGAAACAAAGATGGCTCACTTAAGAGACATCGAACGTGATCTGTATCCCGAAAAAACACTTTAAGCACCTCTTTACCTGTGTTCCCTACCCTCCGAGGGGAACTTCGACTTGTAAACGAAAGAATAAGATGTTCAAATCGCGGTCACAAACTTCGATGGCGGGAATCCCTCCCCACTTTTCTTTGTTGTTTTCTCTTTGAACAGAGCACTGATATTTTATTCCGACTGACGACCGTTAAGGCTATTTGACTGCTACTTGTTATGACATGTCAATATTTAAATTTGAGTACTAATGCACGCTTTACAAAAAAATGTATTCTTGCGTTAATGTTCGTAGTTTTAAATTGTAAGATGAATAATTGATGATATAATTTTTTTAAATCTTGTTTTTAAAATCGAGCTGAGGGTTGATACTCTTCGATTGGATTAAATTTGAGCATATTTGAACACTCTTTCTAGCTTTAAAGCGGAGCTGCACCTTTTGGGATTACAGTTGATAAAATAGGATAAGATTAGGGATATTTGGCACTCCGTGCCCCTTGCCTACCTCGTAAGGGACCCGACGTGAAAGTATGTATGTAGTTAATAAAATAGCAGCAATTCTTATAAAAAACACAAAATTTAATTACTGCTAACGTTTCAATATATATATTTATGTATATCTATTATCGGACTGCACTGTGTTAGAAATTTTTTTTAATAAGTTGTATTATGATACCTCAATAGCGTTCAGGCTCTTTCATTGACATACAGGGTGTTCCAAAAAAGTGCTAAAATCCACGTAAAGTAGTGTAACCCTATTTAACGGTGGGGTGTGAATTGGAAATATTGAATATTGATGGCAACCCGAACTAGTGCATAGAAATATGTTGTGTACGACTATTCCGATATACAGTGTGATTGAAAAATAATAGAAGTTTTTCCTATTTGATTGTTTATTTTTAAGATTAAGTATGGCTTGCGTTACGAGTAAAAAAAGCATCATAAGGAAACCTCTACATTTTATATACCTAATCTCATACTTTTGTATATAATACTTTAACCGATAAATGCGATTAGAACGATAAGAGCGTTTGTAATGATGAAGACATACAAAACATTACAAAAAAAAACAGACCACGCCTGTATTTCCCCGAAGGGGTAGAAGAGAGTACACTCCCAGGTTTCACCACTCATATTATACATACAACAGAATAATTGAAAGTACGTAGAAGAAACCCAAAACAGGAATATGAATGGGAGAAATGAAAATACGAGAACAGTAACACGATTTCCGAAAAACGTTTCACACCGTCGCCAAAACCCGGCATCATCCTGTTAAGGCCGCACCACACTAAGCCAATAAACCACCCGACGCACTATTATCCCGTTCTTTTGATGTTTTTACAATCCCGACGGGAAACGCCAAATTGAGTGCGCCGGGATCCGAACCCTCGTGTGTCGATTTTGGGTAAAATACCTTGAACACAGAATATATTATGTCTTTTTAACATGTTTATATATTATCTGTTGCTGTTCGTATCTTTATCTATCGGGAATTTCACATATTTTAATGAACAGTAGGTAGGTATAACTTGTGTCTGAAGTCGAGCACTCTCTGGAGCAGGACTCGGATTGGAGGCGACTGAACCTCGTTGAGTTTAAACTTAAAAAGACACAAGTTTCCGTTGTTTTCACTAAAAACAATCCCACTTGTCAGGGCACCTAAGGTCCAAGGAACTACGCTTACCATTGGGGACAGTATCGGGATCCTGGGAGTTGACATATCGAATACTGCGCAGTACAGTAGTCATTTGGAGGGCAAAGCCAAATTAGCTGCCAAAAACCTATGCGTCCTAAACAGAGCGAGACAGTACTTCAATGCGGGGCAATTGCTAATGCTGTATAAAGCCCAAGTAAGGCCCCACATGGAGTACTGTTCTCACCTCTGGGCAGTGACGCCACTATATCAACTCACTCCATTTGACTTTGCTCAAAAGCAAGCAGTTTGAATTGTCAACATACCCAAAGATTACCAAAAGGCTAGAACACTTAAGCCTGCAAAGGGACTTGGACTCACCTTTGCGTGTTCTACCATCCCTACAATGGTGAGTGCTCTAACGAACTGTTCGACCTGGTGGTGGTGCTCCACAGTTCGGTTTTCACAGTCGTTTTTGCCGCACACCTGCAAAATGAGGAATGAGCTTCCTTCCTAGGTTTTTCCGGAGCAATATGACATAGGGTTCTCCAAGAAAAGTGCAAGGAAGGCTCTCCTTCAAAGCCGGCAAGACATTAGCAAAATTTAAAAAATATATATATCCCTATCCTTGTATACATGCTGTACTTCTTCCACATTCATCCACATATAAACTAAATAAAAATGAGATAAATTGAATCAAGTAATATTTATTTTGTTCTACCATAAAAATATTTATATTATGACTATTATGAAACACTCCTAATTTTAGAAAGGGTATCATAAAATTCATATAGTAAGTAGAGTTATTTCATAAATTTCTTTATAATTATATAGGTATGACATCATTTTACTAATCTTCCAAGAATATAACTATATTTTTAAACTGTTTTTTTTACAGGGAAAAAATGCATGAAGGTGTAATCAGAGACATGGAATGGCAACAAAAACGCAAAATGGAAAATCTATACATATTAGAAAAACAAAATGAATTAGCCAAAACATTGAAAAGAGAAATAAGTTAAGGAGTACATAAATGAAGCATATAAAAACTCTGAATTTAGTATAAATATTTATTGTACATTATACATCTAATATAATTCTAGATACCAGTATCTACTTATTTTCTTTTAACCAAGCCTCTAACATGACATCCCTTAGGTTTAAATCTACTCCTGTGGGTGCTTTCATATCTAAGCTATCTTTAAAACCATCCAATTCCAATTTCTCTTTTGCCACTGCTGCAAGACATTCAAATGTCCGAGGTTCCCAAGAAGCCAAGTCTGACAGGGATTTTCGATCTAACATAATATTTGCTCTGTCTAAGCCTTCCTTTAGTGTAAAGGGCGTTATATTATGTTGTTCGCATGCTGCTGTAATCCGCACAGTCCAGAGATCTTTCATGTCTTGTTTTTTTAACTGTCTTGCTTTAGTCGCATAAACTAAAGCACGATGAACATTGCGCACTGCTACCGAGTAAAGATTTCTGCGACGGCCAATATAATGTGCTGCTAATCTAAAAATCCTTCTTTTTCTCCAAAACTCATCTGGACCACGGGCTCTGACCCAGTTTGATACCGTTAAAAACACCATATCTAAAGACACAAAAATTACTTTATTTATTAACAGTTTATTAAAATACCACTAATAATAATATACAACATTAGTAAATACCGAAAGTCAGGATAATATTGTAAATTTCTTATAACCTTCAAATTTTACGGTTTGACATAACAACCTATTTTTTTTCACCATTCAGGCTTCAATGCATGTGGCACCCAAGCATTTGGATATCAACAAATGAGGTCATTAGTATTCGTTGTGTCTTTCGTACTCATTATTTTCATATTTTCTAGATGCCTCCTCTATACAGTTATTATCTTCTTGATCAAATATTGACGACACACTAGAGTTATCAAAATCATCCTTGATTGGCATTATATGTCGAACACTAACTCTTTTCTTACCGTAATGATCATCTTTATTTTTTTTGCCCTTCTTAACACAAATGAATTTCAATAGTAAAACCTAGTAAATTAAACAAATATTTATTTTATGATGATGGTAATTACATTGTTATTTACATGTCGATCATACATACCTCTATTATATCTGCTTACCTCTATTAAAATTATTAATAAAAATAGAACTAAGTGAGCATTCATCGACATCATAACGATACGATACATGAAATTACCGCAACCATCAGTGTTTATTGAGTACGTCCCAAACTCTTTTAAATAATTAGATATGCAAGATCCAGTTTTACAGCAACTGAAATACAATAAACGATAGCGTACTAGTAAAAGTGCCTAGTTTTATTTTTTATGTAATGGTGTTTTGTAATACAAAAACTAAAAAAAATGTGCATGCCAGAATTTGCAGTCAGAACGCCCAAAACAGAACAATAAATTCTAAAACAATAGGTAAGTGTAACGAACGGTCAATCATTGGATTTATTATTAATAATAACTTACAAACAACGAAGTGCAGAATTATCTTAAACTGTACCCACGTATTTTTGACATACGTTTTTATTATTAATAGTTTATTTGATGCCACTCTTATAAAATAGTCCGTTCCTTACCTTAACCCAATGCTCTATTCAAAATATTAAAATAACTTTTTGTAGTCGCGATGAACTTCTCGTCTATGTGAAAGGCCTACAACGGTCTTTAGAAGCTGTAATCCTTGCCATCAAAATAGTAAGTATGGAATTGCAAAATTGTTAATTACTAAACCTGAATGGTACACTATCTGTTTCAGTCTTAGTTGTTTCCCTTTCGCTTGTAGCTCGTTTATCAACCGAGTCCCATTCGTAATCACGAATTTTATCATACCAATCTAAAGAAAACCAATCCTTGTAAGATTTTAGCTGAAAGTACATAATTCACGATGTAGTTAGGTGATAATTTCATGGCAACTTAATAATTCATAGATACATAGAACATTTACCCCACAGCATTTTAGTGACCATTGCAAATTATCGACAAAATGTTTATACTTGGGCACAGTTCTATAAAATTTTAGACCGCTTGATATGTTTTTGATTATTATCTCGTGACATGAATTCATTGATCGAATGCACAAAATTACGCCAATCACGTTGATGACTATAATCCAAAATATAGAAAGCCATAATGGACAACATACCACTTTGGCTTTATGACTGAAAAATAAAATAGGAAATAAGCCTAAAATTAATTATTATATTTATTCATATCAATAAGTTAATTGTTGCACATAACACGAACTAACTCAATAGTCCTGCCCGTAGCTATTGAATATAAAACATAAACGTTAGTTGGAAACATCAATAATCCAGAAAGCAGTGTAAATACGTTTACCAAATCCGTTCCAGTTAAAAGCAACATATCACCGATACCTGAGTGTTTCAGAAAACCGCATTAATACTAAGTTACAATGACTGTGATAAAGCTATTCGCTTATGAATTACATGTACTAACAAAAAAATATAAGCAATGACCACGTTAAAGCAAACATAGAAATAAGCCATAATAAACAAGCAGCCCAGGTCACAAAAGGATGATTAACATTTTTACTCATAATAATAACGAAAAATGTTCGTAAAATTCACACAAGACAGGTATTTCTACATTTGTCACCTGTCATATTCACTGCGTTTAGATGTAATATATTGATCGGTAAAAACGTAATGTATCGTATAGTTTTCTCGAGCCAATCTTGTAATATATACGTGGAGACGCATCACAAAACATGATAGATAAGGGAAATATGAGATTAATTTAAGGGAATTTAATTTTAAGTAATATTCGTTCTGTTAACATGGTTACTATACAAAAGAGGTTATATACCTATTACAATATTTTTGGGATTGTAATAATTTTTTAATATCTCTACAATAAATACTTAAGATATTTTTTAAATTTTCATAAAGCCTCATTTTCATCTAAAAACGAATTGTGGTTAAAAACGATATCCGCTAAATACTATTGGGCCTACCCATCTATCGTTTTATTCAACCCCTCCAGTAGTTATACTAACAGGACCCGTATTTCAAAGGTCTATTTCATCGAGGACAGTTATGTATTTGCCGACGCGATCCATTGCTCGATACCTTCAGTTCTTTCGGCAGTGGCAAAGAATAAAATTTATAATCTTTTGTAAATATAATGAAATATATTTTGATCAGAAGTATGTGAAATTTAATGTAGGTGAATAAATTAGGGTGGCGCTACTGTCGGAGGAGGGCAAGTTTCGAAGAAAATGCCGAAACGTATTCGATTAGAATAGAATAGTACAATTTACTAAATTGTTTTATAAACGTAACATCACGCCTGTACTCCCCGAAAGGGCAAGCAGAGAAGTGTAGTACACTCCCAGGATTCTATAATTACGTTTTATGTTTCATGGCATAGGTGGTAAGCCTATTGCCATACACTGGGCACAGATACAAACTCAGTCACTACTAAAAA
>DWMF01000665.1:0-13621 GCA_018244815.1 Parelbella polyzona | reverse complement strand
TTTCTCACCAGCAGAGTGTCAAATTGTTCGCAAAACTGCTGGTCAAGCGTCGAACAATCACGCTCGAACATGCGGCAAGCGTGAGAACATCGGATAACATTTCCAACTTGACCTCTGCACTGTACATCGAATAATATCGACAAACTTATCTATACTTTGCCATACATTTGCATATTAAAAAGTGACCTTATTTTTTGCCGATTAAAGTTTCTTATGCTTCGTTCGGCTTTTGACAGTTGTAAAAATAAAGTAGTGAGGAACGCTCTCGCGTCATCCCGCGTTTGCAGTCGGAAGCGCTGACCTGAACGAGCCGAGCGATGTTTTGATTGCGGCTGACATTCGAATACAATCGATTATTCGTGTAATGTGAGCCGATGCCGCGCATCGCTTCTGACAACGAATATCCGGTTACGTTTATAGAATTCACGTTTTATATTGAAAAGTACTGCACGATCTAGACTAGTCTTCATAAAATTCGAGTTCGAGTTAATTTATGAGTGTTTCAGGTAATAAAATAAACGGTCCCATACGTTCGTTTAGACGACACTGCAAGGACTTCAACATAAAATTAATCGGCAAGCCGTTGCGAAACAAACTTGTAATGGATGTTAACACAAAAACGGATACAACAGCGCTAATGAGATGACTTATCAATGACATTCTATTTCTGCGAAATATCACGTCAATAAATACGTATATCTGTACAATAATTGAATGGCCGCGCTAAAATTAGCGTCGTACCGCCGCACCTATCGGCCCGCTATCTGTCAAAATGCCAGACCGTTGGATGCTAATAAACAAGCAAAGATACGCACATACATAATAGTGTAGGGCGTAAACAACGCCAGTGTGTGGCGTAGACTTCGTGACGCGAATAAAAATCATCGCCATGCTCCAATAAGTCAATCGGTGTGCCAACCGCCCGGTTGCGTCGGTGGACACTTTCATAACCTCCATAAAACAATGACAATCATTATCCGGCGAACTGTGAGAACCGATTCTCGACCTTATACCGCAAACTAATAATCGCATTTAATAACAAAATCCTATGCACAATTTGACCGCTCGTAACAAATGAACTGTCGAACGAGTGTACGCAAACGAGCTAGTGCAAAATAGTATCGATTCGGCGTCACAATCGAGACGAATCGATTCATTCCGCGAATGGTATTGCAAATAAAACAGACATTGTTTCAGTGTGGTGACGGTCATCGCGGGAAATGAACCGATTGATTTCGATCCAGTTTTTTAATTGAAACCTCGTAATTACAAGGTCGAGTGTGATCTATGATCACTTTGCTATAGAACGCCCTGGTCACTGATAAAGAATGATACAAAATAAAAATAAAATCATTGCGGATGGTATTGAGGCTTAAAAATATTAAAACAAAAAATATTGTAATTTTCAAATTTAACGGATCTTAAATTAAAAACTTGCAAAATATTAATTTATTCCCTACACTTCACGGCTTCAACACACTGCTAATTTTCCTACCAATCTAATAAATTTTTTCATTTGGTGAAACTGCTTTCTACAATAGTATTCCTGAATAATTTTGATTTGCATTTCCATAAATGTGAAAAAATACCCTCCTGCATATTAAGTCTTATATTGGTAGCTTCTAGACGAAGACTCATTTAAATGATATAAAGGGACAATCTGAAATAAAGGGACAGTGAGCTGCTAAAAGATAATAGCCTTTTACCATATTAAAAGCTGGACGTTAATATATGTGGTGCGATCTGCCAAACAATCCACCGCCGCTCGTGGCGCTAAACGGTTAAAGCCAACCAATTAAGTGTAGAGTAACAATCCGATTAATTCACTCGCGTCCGATGCCATTAAAGGCTTCAACTTTTGTTTCTTTTTTGAAAGTAATGGCCGGTTTACATAGCGATGTGCTCTTATTCGCTATGTAAAGTTTTCGGATCTTAAAATACTGGTGATATGAAAATGTATGCAGCTATGAGCTGGTTATTAAAAAGTAAGGGCTATTGACAAATATCATCTTCGGAAGGAATATGATAAATTTTTGAACTTTGAAGTGAATTAGTAAGGAAATAATTTGAAAATAAAAAATTTGCGACGAATCGACTTTGTAGCTTAAGCAGCTTGTATTACTATAAGACGTAAGTCGTCGCAAGTATCGTTAATTTTATGCACTGAAATATAAGGTACTCTCGGCTGCAGTCAAGAAAACCTTCCGATGTAAATCGACCATTACGCGGTTGACAAATTACGGAGCGAAGCGGCTTCTTTGACTACCTCCAACTAGGTCTGCGGACGTACAATGGCGGCGCGGCGCCACACTCGATTGTCCCCACACAATACCCGATTACACACACAGATAATCGCAGAAAACCTTTAAAAACAAATTAGTAGCCATGATTTATTACGGGCGGGTTACGAAACCGCGTTTAGCCGAATACGTTTTCCGTTGAACGTTTTCCGTTCGCGTGCTCTACCGCAATTTGAATGTGCTCCCAATTCGAATATAATTCGTGTCGGCTGACGGTCGTGCGACCGTCGTCGACGATGGACACCGCCGATGTATCACCGGGACTTGTTCCACAGCGCTCGACTGACTACTGACTTTAACTATTTAATCCTAATTTAAATTAAGAATATTTAGTCACTCAATTAATCGATTAAATGTTCTAAATTATCATGCTTGACTTTAGAGCGCGTGTCGCAAGTATAATTAGCGTATTTGACCCCGTAAATAAACATGACTATTATATGCACCATGTTACTGTTCGGTATTAGACATGCTGATACTGGTAATGAGCGCTGTTCTGCTGGACAAGTATCAATTAATTGATTAATAATAAAGTTATTAAAAGAAAGTGCATCTGATATATAAGCACGAGAGAGATGTTTACATACGGAAAGGATGTGTTATTCTATGTCTTTAAGGAATTAGTGTGTCGCTTATCGAACGTCGCTTGCGATGAGGCATGCGAGTTAAACTGTTGCAACGATAACCTTGTACATCTTCAACTCGAACTCGAAAGATCTGAAAATATGACAGAGCATTCTAAAGTCTCATTGACGCAACTAAGCTGAAATGAGAAGATCGAGGACGAGATTTATTATTAGCATTCCACCGTCCGTGTTGAGAAACAGTCAAGACTTTTTATGTATGCATCTATGTAAAATCTAATTGTCCGAACGATAATCGTTTAGATAATTAGATTTCATATAGTTGCCCTTCGCTCAGTCGTTTACCCTTCTCTATACTGTTCTCTAGCAGTTGATGAGACTCGGGTAAAGAGTTCTATCAGTTTTATCAGATAAATGGTAAAGTGAGTAAGTACATTAGGTGAAAATTGGGCTAACCGATTTCCCTATAGATAATTATGAAGTTTTCATCCCTGTTTGAGCAGTTGCTTGATAGTGTACTCGTACATTTAGTTCTAGAGGAAACGTTCCACTTAGATTTGGTTAGTACCAGTGGGTAATTATTGGAATACTTAGTATTTTAAAACTTGTGGACCGTACAGTAGTGACAGTGAAGATTTACTGATCTAATTGGTTTGAATGATATATATTTTGTTTTCAGAATGCCCTAAGACTCAGCACATAAAGTGATTTATTGCTCATTAAAAATAAATTAAGACTAAATACCGTTTGTGATCCTTGGATCGTTCACGATGAATCAAACAGATTAAGATAGTTCAGACACACGTCCATCTGACTTTTGTGAAAACATTGGAAAAGAATTGTACTATTTCCATGTTTCCGAAAAATCCTCTATCATTCATGAATCGGCTATGACAGTAATTACCGATGTTGTATACTTTTAAATTGAAACAATTATAATGTTCATTCAATAAACGACGAGTCTAATCAGAACTGACACGAAGACATTAAACGGTAGCAATTATAAGACGCTGTCAGAGACAAGGCATCTATGAAGTATAGTCACTAATTGATGACGATGTTCGTACATATATTATTAGTATGAAACAATTAGGCTTAAGAACTTATATTTATATGTGTAACTCTTACGGTTTATTTAACGCCATGTCGATTTCCGAGTTGAGGGTAAACGGCTGGAGTCTCGGAAATGGAATCTAAATAATTAATTTAGCCGGTTTCGCATTTTGGTGTTCCAGGTGGTAAGTGGTTGCCTTCAGCAAATTCGCATTATAAATAGGAAAACTACTAAACCTGCCTGTGTTTTTTATTCGACCCGTAGATTAGTACCAGCCTGCTTTACAGCGGTGCAAATGTATTTTGGGCTAATTAGGTCAGGTTAGGATGACCTATTCCATGGGACATAAACGTAGCTGCTGAAACGTGGGAGTGTACCACACTCCTCTGAATACTCCTTCGGGGATTACAGGCGTGATATTACGTTATAATAATAGTAATGTGATAAAAAATCCGATGTACATTTTTATCACATCACTGTCGATGTCGAATAAAGAGTTGTGCAACACAGCGTATCATCTAATTCGTGAATTGTTTTTTGAAATGTTCTTCGTAGTTTCGATATAATTTCGTCTGCAGTCATTTTACGGCCTCTGAACTTACTCGTAATCCGAGTTTCCCAACGGCTCAAACACCATGACCGACCTTTTGGCTCCGATCTCTTGGCATCGCATGTCGTTGCAACATGTTCGATAATGTACTGCATATAATTCAATTACTAATGTTTTGGACCGGCGACCTTCATTTCTTTTTCTGTTTGCGCAATCCCTGATATCTTCTGTAAAATCGGACGGATAATTGGCTGTAATAAATAAAATTAATTTTTGCATGTTCTGATCATTAATGCTTAATCTCTCCAAACTATTAAACACGGATTTAATTTGAGAATGAGAGACGTTAAAAGTCTTGTTAAGTCCGGATTGACAGGTTTCACACAACTAAAAGAGTATGACGCAGAACTCTATTGTTTATAGATTCTACATAGTATTATTTTTATATTTATAGCAAGTTATAAATAATTTTAAAAAGAAATAATAATTTTGTAAAAGTAGAGGCACGTGCTACGCTCCGATTGAAGTCTAAATCATTAGGTGATAACTTCGCCTTAACACTATTTTGATGTTTGAAAATAGAGTACCAAAAATGAATGGAAAGTCATTTTGTTTTATAGCTTGTTTATCTTTGCTTTCTTTTAAAATGCAATACTATAATGTCGTGATGACATGGATTTAAGAATTAATGAGCTAAATAAAAATAACATTCGAGACATAATTAAACTAATGAGAACTGATAAATACATACATGTATCGAAAAAACTAAGCCTTTGAATTCTCTAACAAGACTCAGAAAACCTAACATAAGCCGAAACCATCGTCGTTCTGCCAATAATAACCGGATGTGACGTTATTATCCAGTTGACCGCGTTTTCCCCATCCTGCGACATTTTCCGTCCCTGACGCAAGCGCCCTCTATTGTACTTGATCATTACTAGTTCAGTTCTGTTCCAATTGACATCGATTGGTCTGTTGTAACACAATACTGATCTCTTCTTATACTGGTATGTCTCATTGCAAATAAATATTTATTAATGAACATTAGGTATTTGAATATAAAACACGCGATAATTTAAATCTGTTAAATTTGTTCGAGAACGTTCTTAAATTATTGTGATACCGTTATTGTTACTGATATATAATAGAGTACTATTGCTATTGTAAAACTTTTTTGTTTTTATTTATATAAGAAAGACAATAAACCCTACACACATATATAAATTTAAAATTTCATAAGTATTTTTATAGTTACGCAAGTAAACATACCAGCCTAGTAAGACTATGAATGAATTCATGTGTTTTATTATTATAATAAAAACATTAATTACTTAATAATATTATTAAAAATATTACATTTCCATGCCGTATCAATATAATAAGAAAGATGCATTTTAAAACTGCGAGAAATCTGTAAACAAGCTGTTCTAATTCGGTACGCGTCAGCAAAAAAACTATAACGGAATCGTTGCGTGCCGAGCGAGTTATCGACGTGAATCTCCCGGACACAATCAATCTCTACGCAAAATTCACTGCACTTGAAATTCAACTAATTGTACCGTACATAAGGTATATATTTGCATGCACGAGACACATGGTAACAATACTGCAGGGATGAGGATGAATCGATTCCGAAAATCAAACGAATCGATTAGGGCAATTAATATTTGAATACGGATATTCGGTTGGTAAACGTAGACCGTGTATATTTTTGCAGATTGGCGTTAGTAAACGTTGTGTTTCTTTATGTCTATCAGCATAATATTGACGCAATTTATGGTCAAATTGAAATTCTGTTCGTCAGCTTCGTAACAGGTTTGTCAATCAGATCCAATGAAAGACAAATTTATTGCACTAGAAATAGCGGCCGAAATACGGATTTTCGGTCGAATCTGGTCGAAAATCAAAATTTACTGGGACACGAATACTGATTTTTATTATAGAAATTAATAAAAATAATTAACTGTGTTTGCTCCAAGTGTAGATATGGGCGACATATTTACTGTAGTAAAAATATATTTTATCTTATCGACTGCCTCGTTGGTCCAGTGGTTGCAAGCGCGATTGCCGATAGGGAGGTCTTGGTTTAAAAATCGGGTCGGGTACCTATTATTGGATTTTCCTAATTTAGAATTTATAGTAGGGACTCGGAGTCTAGATCTGTGCTCGGTGTATGGCAACTGGCTCACTACCAATTCCATGGGACTAAAACATAAATGGTGAAACGTGGTAGTGTACTACACTCCTCTGCCTACCTCTTCGGGGATTACAGGCGTGATGTTACGTTTTAAAATATATTTATTACTTTTAACTTTCCTATATTTAAATGTATATGACGCAAGCAGGTCACAATCATCTTTAACTAATATTGCTACAAAACTAGAAGAAACAAAACGCGGCGATTATATGCGCTAGTGTAAAAATTTGTTGGTCCTTGGTACGATTGTTTGAATGTTGGTCGATTTTCTAATGCATTTCCTATTTAAAGGTAATTATAATATATATGTTAAGTGTGTGTTTTACTGCGTCTTATTTTATGTTTAGCTGTTACTTGAGATGTTGAATTGAGAACGAAGAGCATTATTGTATGTTAAAAGTCAAATATATCTTAAACGTAAAAAATACGCAAATTAATATGAAATAGTACTAGAGATCCTTACCTTGCATCCTTCACAAGTAAAAGCGCCGAAATGGAATCCCGCCGCCGGCTCGCCGCACACTTTGCACTTTTGGTTCATCTGGAAAAATAAAATAAGACTTATATTTTATTTGGAATATAAAGTTTTAGTTCGTCCGGAAAAATAAAAAAAATATTAAGGATGACTAAAAGTGATACTGTTAGTCAGTCTTACCTAAAAACTTAAGCAATACTCAAATAACGTTTTCTTAAGTGTTACTTTTATATCACGTTGATATATAACTTATGAAATTAAAATTGCTTGCTACTGTTCGAAATTTCTCATAATTTAGTTAGAATCAAATAGAATGCAAGTCCAATAAGACGAAATTCATACATATTTGATTGTATAATATGTATATTTCAGAGAAGTCTAGACACGATACACTCAAAACGTTTACTTTTTATAATAGTAACACTGGTACAAAACGAAATGTATAATACTGTATCCGAGAAATCAATCATAAAAACGATTAAATTAAATAAAACGCACATTCTGCTAAAACTATTTTTCACCAAGAGAAATTCCAAATTCAAATTGCAATATCAACAACAAAGAAACAACGAAAGCGCGCGAAATGAACCAACATGTCGCTTATCGGAGTACATTAATGAGTACGCAACTGAAAATCGCCACAGAAACCCAATTCGATGTTAATACGCCGTGACCGAGTTGCCATTTCCAATCAGTCATTTAGTTGTTAATTTCGAAGAGCATGGTGCATGTTATTGAATGCGTTTCCGATAAAACGTTTTTCGAGTAACCATTAGTTCGCTATGTCGATTAAAATTGTACGCGCTTACTGCAATTTGAATACTAAATATACTTCTATAGTTTCAGTAAACGAGTTTAAAAATAAACTTTCGTATGCATATATGTATATTTTAAGGTCATACTTTTAATAAAATATTGGTTTTATTATATTCATAACGTTGGAGCGATTTAAATTTTATACCTTCAAATATACTAAAACTCTAACCAATGTGGATATAGTCGTAGATGATTTGATACGGATAAGCAATGGGTAGATTAGTGGTTTACAATTAAACTGCCTTCCACTGCGGGAGTTCCGAGTTGATATCCTGGCCTCTTCACAAAATTATGTGCATTTTAACATGATGCCCTGGTGTAACAGTAAAGGAAAACATTGCGAGGAAACTTCCAGAACTTTCTTCGTTCTTTCATAATTATTTAAAAAAAGAAAGGACTAATTTCATTACATATTATTTTCATAAATATTAACGGCACTCGTAGAAAAGAAACTATTTATTATATCGCTATGCCTGATCGTTTATGGGATAGGCAGAGAGCTTCGAGTGCCGAATATCGTACCTTACAGATCTGTCGTGCTTCTGGTAGCCATTCAAATATATGGTAATATTCCACAATAGATAACTGTATAACAACTAACCCATTACGTGCACTTAAGGCTTCGCGGCACACGTCTACGGAAATTTTAATGGAACTTAAGCCGCGCGCCGTGTGAAATATTAATATGGTACATACTTGCAAATCAAATAATAACGATCCACCGAATTTCTATTAACATAAGAAAATAAAGTAAGCAAGCAGTAAAAATTAAATTTTTATATTTGTCAAAAATGTGAAATAAAATACTAGTAAGCTGATGAACAGGTCCTGGGTTCGATTCCCTGGTCAGGTACTATTGGATTTTTTAATTTCGATTTTCTAATAGAAGTTCTTAATAGCGGATTGAAGTTTTGATCTGTGTCCGGTTTATGGCAGTAGGCTCACTATCTATTCCATGGTAGGACGTAAACGTTATTTTTGAAACGTGGGAGTGTATTACAGTTTTCTGTTTACCCCTTCGAGTATTACTGGCGTGATGTTACGTTTTGAACTAAAATTAAAAGTCGTAATTTTACATTTCATAGATTTATTGTGAAATGAGCGATATAACGTAATTTGATTTTATAATTTGTAATTGAATTGTATTTAGTACGGAACCTAATGTACTCACTAAAGGGTTTGATATTAGGCATTTTTTCCTTTCATCTTTCTCGAACCTTTCTCTCTGAGTCGCGTGTCGTAATATTTCTAAGGAGAACATAATTTGCCGCTTACACCCAAGTTTTACAGTTCGTTAGCTAAGATCGGAGAATAATTGAGATATATTAATATTATAACTTTACCACGACAGTTGCTTGTTAAGACCTGTATTAAATATGTGAAATGCGACGGCCGACTCCGCGCTGATGATAATTATCATTTAAACTTTATGTTATACCCTTCTTAAATGTAACTCTACCTTTTTATGAAGAGAGAAGGAAGCAAAGCGTTTAGCAATAAATCTTAAGGTATTCTTTATGGAGTCACTTTAAAATCTCATAATAGAATGAATAATATAAGTGTTTCGTAAATTTTTACGAGAACTGTACCTACACGTAGGTAAGTAGTATATATGAGGTGTAATAATTTTCAACGTATTTAAAGCGACCTTGCTTATTGAAGAGGTAACTTTGAATTTATTTAAATTTAGTGACAAGGTGAGAGTGGAAGGTGAGAATAAGAACCTTTAAAGATAAATTTAATAAACTCTAAATAGGTTTAAAAAAGTACGCTGAACCAAAAAGTTAACGACGCCCAAATATAACAATACGAATAAAAAATCTATTGCTAATTAGCCAAGTGTTTACATAACATCCGAACAGAAAGCTGAATAGTAAAAAGTGAAATAAACTTCGAGCAACATTCATTCACCGAGCATTGCGTATGCATGTATGTAATATCGTTGGTTGCAACAAAACGCCATAAAGATCCCATCCATTACATTCCGAGGCATCGGTACGTCAGAATACACCTGTAAAACTATTGAAGGGGCAGAGTGGACAAAACGAAAGACAAATAGGGGATCGCAACAAAACCGCACGGACTCGAACCGGCGGACGCGGTAATCGTTTATCTGTGAACAGCGGGACCGTCGCGCGGGGTAATGCCGTGCTCACACTACAGCCGACTTGGAGCGCAACGTTCTAGGCGTTCGGTACATTTCTTTAGAAAAAGGCATAGAATAGATACATAGAAACATATCTTTCCACTACGTCAAATACGGAGTGGCAGAGAGCACTGAATAAGAAAAAAAGTCATGAAAAACTATAGGAGAATTGTCGCAAATGTAGGTAGAAGGATTCGAAAAGGACTCCGCTGAGCTGCAATGGGTAAAGTTTGGTTAAAGTCGGTTAATATTTGGTACATGTAAGTAAAATATTCAGTTGTACCAAACAAAACAACAAAAACAAATTAATCCTACGACGCATACAATAAATTATATTATCTTTTTGTTGCACAATATTTATATATTATATCGCAACAATTTTTGCTTTGTATAATTTAATACGAGCTTTGTACTCGGATCGTAGTAATTCGTGCATTTTATGAATTCGCTAACGAACACGCCGTAAGTGTGAAGGAACAGGCACAGGTGGGTCAGTATCGTTCTCAGTATACGCTAATGTATGTCCGAGATCATGCAGATAGCGTTATGGATGGCCGGACAGTTAAACTGTTGATGTTTGTATATGTTTATGATTTATAATTCGCGATATTGTTATACATAACTCGGATCTATTATACGAACGTGTTACTCTATGTATCGTCACATCATTTTACGAGTATATCATTGCGTACTTAAGTCATTTAACTTGACGTTGACAGTGACAGTGACATTAAAACAATTCTGAATTAGTGGCTGATGGGCACAGATAAAGAAATTGAATGAAAAATAATTATCGCTTATAAGGAGAAGATACTATTTTTAAAATGATTCCATTTTGTAAGTCTAAATACTATTACGTAGAGATTAAAAGTCTAATTCTAATACTAGAGTTAGCTGAGTTAAGCTTGGAAAACTTTGAATTTCGAATGTATGGAAAGCTAAGTCCACAAGGGCTTCAGTTCATCCGATCGTCGCTAATCTCTCGCATCTCGGCGCATGGCCGCTTTTCAGTAAATCACACAGCATGGCGCCACGGTCGCTTGTCGTCCCCTCTAAATTAGACCGGACACAAGCACCCTGGTTGCAGGACTCTCTGTCATTTAATTTTACCATAAGCGTTTGTTTCGCAGTCAATGTATACTAGCATTGTTATAGTGTTACGGTTCTCATATGACGAAACGAATTGTAACTATGTACAGATGTAACTTACGTTTAAATTTTGTTTTCCTATACTCATTTATGTGGGCGGCCTCTTGTTGCGTTTAGTAGGTTCCAAATCATACGTTTACGTAATACGTAATACAATAACGTTTCATTTAATGTTTGTACGATTATATTTGTATAAAACATTTAACACGATTTTTCAAATCCTAACAAAAGTTTTTCATGATTGAAATTTTACATTAATATGCTAAAAAGTGTTGAATATTTTTTATCATGATCACTCTGATAAATTCTCACTGATATGTACCTTTATATCCAGTAAGAGACGATTTTGAATAAAGCGACCACTTTAAACAACTCCGAAACCGGCGTGCATGTATAAAGAGATTGATGAATGTGGAGGAAACATGGCGGGTATCCAAGGATAGGGATATTTGGCACTCCGTGCTCTCTGCCTACCCCATAACGGACCTAGACTGAAGAAACGTATGTAACTTTGTATTTTAAACAACCATATAATACCAGTCTTGAAGTGTTAAAAACCTTTTTAAAACTAAGTATAAATAAAAAAAGTGCATAGTTAGAAATATATCACGTGATAATTACGTTCTCAACGAAGTGCGAATGTTACATCCGATGTTTATATGTATATTTATATGTTGCTGTTCATAATACGCGTCGTAATTATAAATTCGATATGGTCATCCACTCCGTAATTAGACGTGCTGATACAAAACTGATTTTATGATAAAATTGAACTATACAGGTCAAAGAGTCGTAGTGTTAAGGTCGCTCCCGTCACTAATGCTAATCACTATAAAAAAGTTAACCACATAGATAATTTCACACAATTACGAAATTTTTAACACGGTTTCATTATAATTGTATAATTAACACACGGTTTATTAATAATTACTTTGATAATTCATTGGTAAAAGGAGTGGAAAGAATGTATTTTATTTCATTTCCGGTTGGCATATTTATGGATGCCAGAATATTCGTGTGAGGATGACAAACATTTGATCCGTGATAGTGTATGAAATTATCGATATGCATAAGCACGTATTTCGTAATTTCTATAAATTAACATATCACTTGTTTTATTGATATGGTGCAAGTTCTGCCTCATTTACAAATATCCGTTTTTTTTTAAGTCTCGACAAAAAAATTTATTACAACTCTGTCAAATTCGAAACATTATCGTATATTTGAAAATATTTCTAAATGCCATGAACAATGGAATAATCTAAATATGATACACAAAATCCATTACGCGTCATTTGTTTGGATATTTCAAATGACTTTTTTCGCATCATTCGCGGAGGGGTCAACGCTCTTCGAAATATGAATATCCGAGCGATCCGAATCACGAGTATTCGAGCATATAACTCGAGTTAGCAGATCGATTCCCTTCCTACGCGACTTAATTAATTTGTCAGTTGCGCCCAAACTTTTTTTTCACTGTACCCTTTGCCAGTAAAAGAATATACTTAATTGTGAGTCATACGTACAGAAAGATAAGGTTCCAATTTGAATTGCAACTTTATCGAACACAACATTTTGGGTAACTTCAGCACGTTCAGTCGATTAGTGGATGTAATAACAGTGCCGTAAGGTTTAATTTTGTGTATCTATATCCCTCATTTGTAAAATTGGTCATCCGTATAACCCGAAAAGTAATATTTCGATTGAAAATAAATCAAGATCCGCAAAGGGTTGTCACTGGGTCATTTATCTCTGTTATCATCTAGACGTGAAATTATCATATTAATTGCGTGGTACTCTGTTGACGTCGGATTAAAGGTTTGTTAAGCGTTGAGAGGTTTTATCATCGCGGGCTTAACGTGGGTGTTGACGACTTAATATGTGTGTAGATTTTAACATTAGCATTAGAAAAAGTCAAGGAACTTATTTATTATTATCTAAACCAATTTTGTCGTTAAGGTGCCTAAAAAAATTCATATATGAAAATATGTATAAATGACATGTTATTTAATATGCTTATCTCTAAGAAACTACAATAAATAATGTGGCTAGAAGTTTGTGGATTTCTAGGGTCCAAATTTTGAGTGTCTCGAACCCCCGGTAATATTTTCAAGTCAACCGTAAAATTATGAAAGGTGATGCAAAATTATAATTCCTTCCCACTATCAGTGACATTACGTTCTTAGTAACAATTAGTATATATGTAGATATACGAGTACAATAGACGCTGTTACGTACATAGAACAATGTTGGAAGAAAGCTCTTCCCTCAGCGACACGAGTGCGGAAACGCTGCTGCCTGTCGGAATGCCACAAATCGATGCATGTATTCGGTGTGATGGGCCGCGAGC
>DWMF01000664.1:0-13624 GCA_018244815.1 Parelbella polyzona | reverse complement strand
CGAAGGCTGACTTTGCATCCAAAACTGTACCCCATACATCAAAGTCGCAGCAGCGACGCTGGTGCCTACGCGAACATTATACATGATGTTCTGAATGATTAATTGTTTTAGTACCGTATAATCGTAAAAGCTACTCTATCAGAAATTGGGAAAACTGTACGGAAATTTCGTAACATTGTCTAGTTAACTCTCGTACTTACTGATTTTGAACAATCATAAACTATTTCGTAGAATATTATCTGTGTACAACATATGGGGTCTCTGTTTTAATTGTTTCAATATAGACTAAAATGTAACAAATGTAGGTAACTGGTTTCCCAAAATTATTGATATAATTTTGGGAAACAATGCTTTGGTAGACGATGCAATAAAATCGGTTTAGCTGGAACTTAGTCTATTTTCTCGTTTAATCTACCGTGTATCACACGCTGCAGTGGTTATCTGCTTGCTCTTTTCTACCCAACAGTGTAACTTTCAGTCACTTTACAAAATTGATCTGATATTGCTGTTGGAACCATTTTTGTATATTGATGGCTAGTTATATGTAACTGCAGAATAAATGCAGAAAAAACAGGTAATCTGTAAAAGTATAGAGATATTGGGTCACGCAGTGCTGTCTGCCTATCGTGTAAGGGACCTGGCGTTAGATTTATAGTTAATATTAATAAAAAACTTCGCACACGCAAACGGACACGAACACGCACACGCACACGAACACGCATACGCACAGGCGCGCGCGCCGCCGCACGCACACACGCACGCACACGCTAACGCGCACGCATAAGCCCACGCACATGAACACGCATACGGGCTAGCGCACGCGCACCCGCACGTGCACCCGCACGCACATACGCACGCACATGCACACGCGCATGCATACGCGCACTCACACGCACACGCACACGCATACGCATACACGCATGCGCACGCACACGCAAACGCACGCGCGCAAACACACTTTTTACTTTGTACTAATTAAACTTTGCTGATCTAAATTGTATTACACCTAGTATTTACCTTAATCATTGTAAGTGACCGTGTAGGTATGTCTTATGGGAAATAAAGAATCTTTAAACCGAATAATATGTAATTAATTCACCACGGAAAAGTAATAATTTATTGATAAACCTAGTATTTCTGCAGAGTTGTTCTTCACAGGGTTATATCTCTTTTAAATAATTGATAAGCCAACTCAAACGTAATGTTAATGCCAAATGGATATGTGATTTGTTATTCTAATATTGTGCTACTACCTACATTAAAGGCGCTGAAGTCGGTATGTTTAAACTATATATGTAAACCAGGCATCAAGAGACAAAGTATTACAAAAAAAAATTCGCATCATGAAAATAAATAAAAGATAGACACAACGTGTTAATTAACGAAGCTAAATAACATTTTTACGACGTACCCGAAAACTATAAAACGTCAAACTGCAAACGTAATGTGGGCATAAAAGATTCATGTCTGTTACTCGTCGATTTTCACTGTAGTTCTATTGTTATGAAGTAAACATGGCAAAAATGAATGAGTAAATAAATGAAAATCTTGGTCTATCTCTCCATAATGGTCACTTGTTCACCAGCTCGGAGCATCAGCTTTGGTAACCAGATGCCTGTAAACTACACATTTGTGGACTACGGAGCGACATTCATATATCTAAACCACTAGGCTGTTTACCTGTCCTAAATAATATATGTATAATACGTGTAAAAATATACTTACACAGCTTCATATTTATATCCAGACTGAACAAATACTTTTATTCATTACATAAACAGTGGTCCTTAGTGGCTTTCGAAACCACGATCCCTGGCTCAACGCTGATGTTCACTAACCACTGAACTAACGGCGCACTCAATAATCTCAATTGTGTTATAAATAATTTTTAATTATTATATAATAAATAAATATAAAAATACTATTCTAGAATATCATTTAAAATAAATGTTCAAACAATAGGTACATTATAGCAATTAAAAAATCCTGTCGTTATTATGGTATGTTTTAAAAGAATGAACGGTAAAGATAAAAAAGTCCGCTGAGACTGAAGAAAACACGGAACAGCCCGCTTAGTATACCTACTTGTTATTAAAAACGGGTAAAGAAGATAAAGAGAATTATATATAATTCCATATTTTTATCTACTTAAAATGAATAAAACTACTTAATGGTAGGCACAACACGAAACAACGTAACAGAATTTTGACGCGATGGAGAAAGTTTTCAAACAATTGTTTGTTAAAGATTCTATGGAGTTTTATGTGTAGGTACTTGGGCTTACATATCCGTGTCGGGGCGGAGAAATAATAAATCCCCCTAAGCCATACCTGAATACGAGGATGTCGTAGGAGGTGACTAAACCCGGCGACAAGTCCAGGCATGGCTACACGTACATGTCGTGGACATCGACGGGCAGCAGCGAAGGCGATACGAGAAGCCGTGTTCTGCGATCCACAACACGCATATCGTAACTTAAACAGGCTGATGACCTTGATGAAGATTGGGCATACATAACTTTCTCACATGTATTTATTCTTTAGACTTATCGTTATCTTAATGAGAAATCAATGGATTCCTTTGGTTAGTTCGTTCGAAACGAAACCAGAATAGGCGTAAAGCTCAGCAGGAAAAAGGCTCGTTTCCACCCGATTGTAATTAGTTCCAGGTCGGCACATCAAAGTCGAGAATAAGTTTCTTACGTTTAATTGACCGTAAAGTTCTCGCAACGTGGATAAATTCGTCTGGAAAGGCGAAGGCAGACGTGATTGATTTATAGTCACCATCGTCACAATTTGGTTTCCATCGATGCGATTGTGTTTCTCGCCCCCACTCTCCCCTTTTATTACAACATTCCTAGGAAATATTTTATTTTTGCAGTTATTATTAGTATTTAGCGTCGCAAATGGTCAATCAGGCCGCTGCCCTTAAGAATGCAACCGGGCTGTTAATAGTTATAATTATATAATTAGTTATTGTTAATACGTTTATAAAATACGTGTAAGTAATTGTAATAAGTTTCTTGGCACGAAAAAGATTAATTTGATTAAAACGTTAAATTATTATTAATAGTAGACAACACAGTACAGGATTTGCTGATCAATAATAACGTTACATTGATATTCTTCTAGTATTGATATTTTCTTGTCCGTACACGTAGTTTTTTGGTCTCGATTTACGAGTACTTACAGTTAGTTATAAAGGGCTGCCATGTGCTACTTTTAAACTTCATATTGTTTCGCCTACAAAGTTACTTTACGACTTTTATTACACATGTCTATAGGAATTCTGCTTTAATGTTTTTAGTTAAAACTGGTTACGAAGATCAAAGGTCATTTAATTATTGTATGGAAGTGTAACTTTATAATATCTTAAACCATATATGCATATATAAATAATTTTGTAACCTGTCAAAAAACAATTATTTCTTTCAAGTTAATAATGATACTACGTCATACAAAATGCAAGTTTTTTTAAAGAATGTTCACCCTAACAATATTTTACATAATGTTAAAACTAAATACAATTTCCATTTTTAAAGATTGACATTTCAACTTTATTAATGCGATTTCTACCCAAAGGTTGTGTCATAGAAATCGATTGTCAGCAACAATGGAATGTGACGTGTAATGTAAGTTTGTGTATGTCTCTTCATCTCTTCAAATATACATACGTCGTCTTTATCATATTGTTTTTGGCATATAATACGAGTATATTATAATTATATTGTTTAAAAATACAAATTTCAGATATTACAGTATTATTATTATTATGTCATCACACTAGTTTCCTACTAATATCTATCAGCAATTGTCCTAAAAATTATAGGGAAAAAATGTAACAAACGTTTAAAAATCTTTACAAATACTACAACGTATTTTAGATGAGATCGATACGGAGTTTCTACAAGAAGTATTACATTGCGATGGATAGAAACCAACCGCGATTAGATAATAGTTGGCTGAGAGCTGAATTGCGTCTATTACTCATCAGGCTCCAATAAGGGAGAGCTCTACAATGAGCACTTTCGACGTCACCTAAATCGATAAGGCGTGTTCCCTCGATTATTTACGAACAATCCTCGTAGCCGAACTCGATATTTATTGTTTTTAAGCACTTTACATTAAATTTATTAAGTATTGGCTTCTTAATTGGACCGGTTGTAAGCGTGAAGGCTGATCGAGAGGTCCTGAACTCGAACCTCTGGTCGTGTAAATTATTATTGGATTTTTCGTGATTTAGTTGAAATTCTTGGTGGTAGCTCGGAGCCTGGATTTGTGTCTGGTGTACTGCAATAGGTTTAACCCTTATTTCATTGTGGAACGTATTACAAAACTGATAAAATGTGTGAAAGTACTATACTTCACTGCCTTCCCCTTTGGGGATATACAGGTGTAAAAATATTTTGTTGTTCATGTTTATTAAGTACAAGCATATTAATCGATATTTCACCAATCGTTTTGACTCATAGTAATTTTACGATCTACTAAAGTCCATCGTCAGTTTGTCATTTTAATTACTCGTGAGCCCTAGACAATGAATAATAATCATAATAAATGACAGGAGAGTAATGAAACAGATCTTTAAAGCAAGTGTGAATGGTAGAGTTAGAAGAGGCAGACCAGGGCTCACGAATTTTGTACATATCGGAGAAATACTGAATGAAGGCCAAGTCAAAAGTTCTTTTAATAGACAAGTATTCTGAGGACCTGATTTTTTTTGAAATGGTGAAATCTTTGCCAGGATCATAGATAGCTTCCCTGAGTTGCCAATAACGCACATAATTACTGATCCATTCTAAAGCAATTCTGTTGTCACTGATATAGATTTCCCTAAATAAGAAACAATCATTCATAAAATAACAATGGGAATTGTTTTTTTATGGTAAAGTTGTAAAAATAAACAATTATCATAATTAATCATTTTTATCATTTGAAAAATAATTTCAAAACTTTGGTTGAAAAAAACTTAAAGTTATTAATAATTAATTAGCCATCATCGGATAGTAATTAGCCGTCTACTCTGGAGACCTCAGGCGTCTCATCGCCTAATAATCTCAACTAAATAATTGACAGTATAAAATAAAAAAAAATTAAGAGTTTTAATAATCAAACCATAAATAGACAAATTCTTACAAACAATATTATTTGCAACATAACATAACGCCTGTAATCCTCGAAGGGCTAGGAAGAGGCGTATAGTACACTCTTACGTTTCATCAGCTGACAATATTATTTATATTTGTAAAATTCACATCCAATCAATTTTGTTGTTTTGACTAAATCCCAATTGCTTCGGGATTCATTCAACCTCGGCGGTGTTGAGGGATCATCTCGTAAACCACTCTAATAGGACAGATCTGTAACACCTGCCGTATTTCCTAATTCAATCAGCTTAAGTGAAAACTAATCTATCCGACGGAATATCTGGAACTGTACGTGCCTGAGTACAGTGAATCAGAGTTGGCTGGAAATGAGGCCTACAGAAAATAATTTACGAGAAATATTGCGTTGATATTAAAACTAAACCATGTGTGGGAGTGTTAAAAGTCCTTGTAAATATTTTAGAGATAAATTCACTTACACAGTGACATGATTTATATATAGTGTTTGAGTTAGCTCGATTAATAAGTAAAGGTCATTTAAATGTCCAAGTATACGTTAAAAGTCACCTAAAAATGAAATGAAAAAACTATTCGGTATATTTTGGAAAATAATGGATCAATTGCATCGTTCGACACCAGTAAAAACCATCATTAATCCTTTATCATTCCAGCTAGAAACGGACCTGCCCTCAGAATGAAAAGGGTTAAGGCCAAATTCTACCACGCTGGCCAAGTTTTGCAGATTATTATCAGGATCAGTAATCATATTGAGATTTTTAGGTAACGTTCATTATATTAAATGGTGTTTATCATAAAATGTTAAATTTTATAATTTATCTTAAAAAATCGGCGGTCTCACCTTACACATAAAATTGTATAATTTTTATGAAATATGCCCTCGTTGTCAACGTCTTTGATTGGATCTGCGGTGATTTGTTTGTCGGAGCAGAATTCATTTCGCGCCGAAAGGGAGGAAAGAAAAAAATCTGCGACGTGACTGACATGGAAATCCTGCGATGGAAATTTTGTTTTCTTTATGTAAGCCGCTTTCAAAGCCCGCCTTCTCTCTCTTTTACCTTCTCCCGATGCGAATTTGTAATATCCGCGATGTCTTTGTTCGATCTCGTTGTTGATATTGCTACTCTAATTTGGAACACAAATGTCAGGATGGTACAACTATTATGTTATAGGACAAAAATGCAACACCACGGCTGTAATCCCCCGAGGGATAGGCAGTTAAGTGTAGTACACGCCTTCGTTTCATCAATAACGTATACGCCTCACCACGAAATAGGTGGCGACTCTATTGCCATATACCGAGCACAGATTTACACTCGTAGTCACTACTAGATATTTCTACTAGAAAATCTAAGTTCGAAAAGTCCAATAAATCCCAACCCAGGAATTGAACCCAGGATATCTCGATCAGTAGTCGTGCTTGCAACTACTTGACCAACGAGGCAGCTAATATCTGACTCAATTAGTCAACATGGGTTAGTCCTTAACATGTCATACTCATGAATAGCTTGTACACATACATTCAGAAGTTTTAGACTGAACCTGGGTCTGATATATGTACATGGGTTAAAGAAATTCTAACATTTAAGATTAAAAAATAGTTTCATCTTTTACACTTGAGGTTAATGTCTCACGACTGGAGCTTACTGAAGCAAAGTCGGGGCTTATTTGACCAGGCTGCGCTGCCAATGTGGATTAGTGGGGTTAGGAGGCAAGCTCTTTTGAAACAAATTTTAAATAGCTCCAAAGGTCACGGACAAGCCTTTACGAAGAAACGCTAGTTCTGAACATATACGTAATATTTTTATTTTAAGTATTAATACATAATCATCGGAGTCATCGAGACTATTCGTTCAACGGGTTAAAAATGTTAAGCTCATTTTTTCTAAGGACTATCACATCTGCCAGTCCAGTAAGTACTAAGACAGTGTGGCAAACTATGACTTTATTATTGTGAGGAAATAAGCTAATGATGAAATCAATCAATTTGCGGACAGTGACTGATAATTTATGATTTTTGAGTGCTTATAGATTTTTCAAAAACTATAATTAGTGTCTGTCAATTGAATTTGTTACCTCTGTTGAATGAAAACGATCATTCAAATTTAAGCACGTACAATATCTACTGCTGCGTAACTATTATCTTCCAGCTTTTTGCAGTACAGATACAGCCTCATTTTGCACAGTAACCACAAGGAAATGTTAGATATTAAACATATTGAGTGTCGAAGTTAAGAGCAGTTCTACAAGAATAATGGTAATATGCCTCACATCGTTCTCTTGTAAAACCCGTGCGCGACAACTAGCGACCTGCATACTATAAATACCTAATACTTTCGATGCTTATATATTCTCCTTTTTAACCGAAATATAGTTGTACTATTGCTATCGATACCTTAGATTCTTTTAACTAATATCATAATAGTGTTTTTTCACACGGTACAAGTACACATCAGTTACATCAACACGCAAGTGTTAGGTTATTTCGCACGGGTTATAAAAATATTCAGCTCGCCAGCCGAACGTACTGGGAACAGATGTAACAGGCGTTCAGGTAATAAATTAAACTGCTTGTGTCTACCATTTTAATTTCCTGAACGTTATTTATTTTGATGCAGGTTTTTCTTAATTTTATGATAAATCCATTGCTGTAGCTATTTTTAGTTGCAAAATATACGTTTTATTATATCATTTTATTGGTATTGTAGACAAACGCTTTAAAATATGAATGAATGACTTAAATGAATGATTAATTGGATGAATGAATGATTGATTGAATGAAAAATTGGATGAATGAATATTTGAATTAATGAATATTTGGATGAATGAATCATTGCATTAGTAAATGATTGTAGAAGTGAAATAACAATTTATACTTCTGATTACACGCAAGACGTCTAGTAACAGAAACGAAGACGTCGGTATCAGCAAGTGTGCACTAAGTTTAAAGGTTTCGCATACGTTGCTTGTTTGGGCAAGTTTAGAGAGAACTATGTTAGTGAGGAGGTAAATATCTAAGCGCTCTGAGTATATTTATTACTTTAATTACGTTTGTTATTACATACTATTGAATAGAAAATAGGGGCATAAGAAAATGTGACATATCGATTGACATGATAAATTGTAAATCGAGTTTTGATGCGTGGATAATATTCTTTATAGTTATTATTATTATATTATCATGCTAAGTCCTTTATGAGGTAGGCAGGGAGCATCTAGTGCCATTCGTTATTTGGAAAAAATATTCTGATATAATCGTATGAAAAAAAAAAATGTAAATTCTGCCTTGTGCCATGCGTTTCCGTATAAATTTCTCACGTTCCCGAGTCTCCGGAATGGAAGTGACAAGCGTACCAGTAATGAACATGCAAACTAGATGTGCTAAATTATGCACTGCTCTATCAGCATAAGTTATACTCGTTCTTGAAGCATATTCATTTTACCTATCTGCATTATCCATATACAAAATGTAACATCACACCTATAATCCCCGAAGGGTAGGCAGAGAAGTGTAATACACTCGAACATTTCATCAGTTACGCTTACGACCCATTATTTAATAAGTGAACTTATTGCCATATGTAGGGAATTAATCCGAACTACGAGCCAATACTAGAAATTTCTACTAGAAAATAAAAGTTAGAGATATCAAATTTTACCAGATTCAATTACTTTTAGACGACATAAATAATTTAAGAGATTACTTACATAAAAGCATATTCCCTTGTCCACTCCTTATTACTCTGTTTATATCACGATCAACTTACTTAAACACGGCAGCCAAGACGAGCGTATCTACATCTGTTTTTAAGTCACGTCTCCCGCCAAAATTCCCGTCCCCGATACTCGGAAACATGGGAGTGACGGGCGCGTCGGTAATAAACTTAGCCAGCCAGTCACCAGGTGGCGCTCACTTAATTGTTGAACGTAACTTGGAGATACTTGTGAGGAATTCGGCTTTAATTTCAATGGAGGCGAGGTGAGGTGTACAGGAGAGCAACGAGCAACTTGCGAAGTAACCAAATATTGCTTGTTCACTTTCGGAAATGTCCCCATCCGAACTCGACTGGTTTTATAAGCCTTGACTTATTTAATAAACGCTAATGTGTTTGGTTAACTCGTGTGTGCGTTTATGTGTGTGCATTTTGGATGCTGCAATATGTATCTATATTATATTGTAATGAAATTACTAATTTAGAAACGTCACTTATTGTTGAACTAATTAAAATAGTGTTATTACGAAACAGAAAGAGTATAGAGAAAGCAAAACGTTAATTCAGAATCTTATGTTAATAATTACCGAACCGATCTATTGATGTCATTCTCAAATTTTAAAGTAATCAGTGTTCCCATTCTTCCTAGGCTGCATCTCGCTTTCCATTGATAAATAAAAAAAAATGTACAAAAAATTCACAGTATTATGTGAACGAGTTGAGTGAAATAAATTATTCCCCTGTATTGTTTACATCACCGCATTGTTCTACGTTATCATCCTGTATAATTGAATTAGCCTCGTCCAACCCGTTATCAAACTGGTAAATAATAACGGTATCCACAATCCACTGAGGGCACGAGAATAAAAAATTCTTATGGAAGCTCGCATTTTAAAACGCAATCTCGTTGTTAATTCTGTTGGTGGGGAGGTCAGGGGGTGTGGCCGCTGGATGGGGGTGGAGGAGAAATCATTTCTTTTATTCATTTATTTATCGCGGGGACAGTGGGCAATCAGAGGTTAGGTGCGCTCTGCTCCAGCACAATGTACATTGATTAGGCACCTACCTTCAGATAAAACGAGCCGAACTTTTGATGTCTTCATGACAGTCAATGAGACGTGTGGAATTTGAGAAATTTGATGGTATTGGTTTTATTAACATAACATCAAGCCTGTATTTTTCCAAAGCGGTAGGCACGAGGAGTGTAGCAAACTCCGGCGATTTACCTGTTGTTTATACGTCCCATCATGTAATTTTATTCTAGATTCATAGTTTTCACTGTATTTTGTTACATAGATTACTTCATTTCCTTTAGAAAGCTTTAGTTTTACTATCCACTTTCTAAATAGGTTTTATTAACTGTTTGAGCAACGTCTCTATTCTACGAATTTATGACATAATAAAAATATATCACACCAACACATACCCAAAGAGAATAACTATTTTGTCTAATATACCAAAGAACGACAAAGATTTAGCTGCAATAAAGTGAATTTTAAAACCTATAAACATCGTAAGGCGTAAAGCTAAAAAGCACCGTAATACCAACACGCAAGGTATAAAATGGAGTGCGTGTTTTTATTCTGGATGTAATTTATTCCCTGCCCGCTGCCGACCTTATTACATATATAAGTACATAATATTATATATGCCAGCATCCTTCCTTTTAGGAATCAGTATATAAATTCAAAGCAAGAATACTCAACCCCAAGTCAGTTTTCAGCTATATTTTCGTTAGTAAACCTACCTACTTGCGAGCATGTGTTGGAGGTAATAGTTGAAAGTAAGTAGCAAGACGTGTGTTTATTACTGGTGATGACATCATCATCAGTCACATGACTGATCATGTGATTCTGGTGTTGTAAATGTCCATAAGTGATGGCGACCATTTACCATCGGGTTAGTCCGTCAACTTGTCTTGTCTCGACCCTTTTATTTCTCCACTGTCGGAACACGGGTCTCCTTTCAGAATGGGAGGGTCTGCCACACTAATTAAGTGTGGATTGGCAGACTTTACACTCCTTTGAGATTTTTTTTTAGATCTAAGGTTCGCAGGTTTCTTCACGATGTTTTCCTTCACCGTTATAGCAAGTGATAGGAATATTTATTCGCAAAACGCACATTTTTGTAACATGTAAGTTGCGCGCCAAAGAAATGAACCCAGGACCAAGAGTGAGAGATTCAATTATTAGACATCTATATATAATAAACTATTAGATATGTATGTATAGAAGTGAGAGAAATAATATTACTTTTAAAATTTTGTGTTTAGTATATTGAACATTATTATGTTAAATTTAACCAATAAACGTCCTCGTTCCTCAGCTTGCTAGCAGAATGACGAAAAATGGAGAAAGATTGGTTGTTACACCGTTTAAGATCTTGGCTCCTGTCCAACATAGACGTTTACAAAAATAGCTACCGGTTTACGTATATTCTAGAAGCCATCATTTCAGACTGCCGAGGTACGAAAAATGCAGTATTCAGGCTTAATATGAAAAATTCATTATACAAAAATATCTTTACGACTTCGATTGTACCTAATTGTGAAGTTGGAATAGTGTAATCATACCAGTTTTAAACATATGCCTGCCTCGATGGTCGAATGGTTTCAAGCGAACTAATCATCGAGAGGTCCTGGTTTCGATCCTCGGGTTGGGTGCTGTCAAATTCAAATTCAAATTCTTTTATTCATTATAAGGTATATACATACACTCAATGAAAGTCATGTTTATATTTCCTACCTGTATTCTTACTTTTATGTGTCGGTGTTATGAACACTACTTTATTCTTTCGGCCAACAAATTCTTTTATCGTTCCCTTAATTCGTTTCGGAGTCGCCAGTTTTATGGACAACTAGCTATCGATGCCATGATTTTCGAGTGGAAATATATAAAGTCTCCAAACACATGTATCATTGTCAGCAGTTTCGATGTGAAAACCGCACCTTCTTCCTGTTGCCGGCAGCAACCCAGGGCGGAGTTCCGTTACACCGGCGCGCCATGCCGTTTAATTTCCTGATTCCATCCGAAGCCACGATTTTAGTGAAATATTGGATTCCACTAAATACACATAAATTTCTTCGCCCATATGGACACATGGGTCGGTTTACAAAATATCGATTGTCAGAATTCTGTACGAGAAAAAGAAAATCTAATGTTTTAAAATGAGTATTTACATTCAATGTATAAATTTTTTATCATAATAATACTAAGTATCGTTGCAATTAAACATTATCAGTAATTAATTAACTTTACGTGGAATACTTCTTTCCACCTTATAAATATTTAAGATGCAATCAGGCGATGGAACTTAAACTGGCGTCAGTTTAACTTCCCGGTTGGATATCTTGTTATACGACCTTAAATTCAAATTGGATGAAAGCAAACCTCGTTGAGGAAATACTGGAGCATTGAATGTAGAGGCAGTTATTACACGGTTGCCCTAAATTTAGGTTAGGCCTCAAATGCCTGAGTTGAGATTGCATAATATTCGACATCCGTCAGATGTTGCTCGTTCCAAACGTAGCTATGTTCGATGAGATGTGCGCTTGGAATTGGAATTATTTTGAAACGTATCTATACATTATTATCAAACTAGTGTCACAATTGAAATATTTTTTATTATCACGAATGTTTAGACTTTGACTGTCTCGTTAATCGAGTGGTTGCAATGCGACTGCAGCTCAAGAGGTTGTGGGTTCAATTCCCGCAGTAGGTATTATTGCATTCTTAACTAAAATGCGACATAAAACAGCTTATCGTCAAATTATATGTCATAAGAAGCATATGGTGTGTTACGCCATAAAATATACAACTCATTCTAAAGTTAAAAGTGCTATTTAAATAAATTCCAACGTCATTTTAAATTCATTCCAAAGTTAACAAAAGTGCTTGTTAAATGAATTCCAACGGTTAATATTGACAAACGCGTTTCGATATACGAAAATCAATTCCATTTACCTATATACCGCTTTGCAATGAACAGGAACGGGCAATAGGGAGCAAATCAAAATTGTTGAAAATTTCCATTGTTGCTCGTCGAGCCAGTTTCATGAAACAATCGCATTCTATATTTATTGTTACGACGCCACGGTGGAAACAATTAAGTCTGATGAGGCCTGTTATGGGTGCTTTCAATAATTTCAGTACCCATTACTGAACAAGGTTATTTTTCGTATGAAAGTTTTTACGAGCGCTCCAAAAATAAACCATGAATGATATTAAAACATTTTAATATTACGTGGAGCGTATAGTTGTTGTACCTACAATAAAAAGGAATAAATGCTTTTTATTTTTTAAATGCTTGACTGGGACGTGGTCGGTGCTTAGCATTTCGAACACTAAAAGCGATTGACGATCCACGACATTGGAATCCGGGTAATCAATAAAGCAATAGGTAATGTTCATTCAAATCGAGATTTCTAATAGATAAATTAGTTACATTTAAAAAAGCTAAGGAAACAACCCTTAACAGCAACAAACAGAATGAAATACATATTTTAAGTTTATATTTGTTCAACAGTGACAACGAGTTCTGTAACTCAATGAAATTAAACGAATTTTAATAGGTTTAAAATCACAATAAAGGAAAAAATATATTTAATTGTCAAAATAACATGGAACGATGTTAGTATACTCTAATTATTACTCCAATCTTTCAAACGGCTATCAATAATATACTTTAATAGCAATTGCTATCGAGTACATCTACATACTTAATTCTCAAGGTGCTGAGTGTTAGGATCGTACAAATACACTCTTTTGCAATAATAACAATAATTATTATT
>DWMF01000663.1:0-13630 GCA_018244815.1 Parelbella polyzona | reverse complement strand
CAACTTTGCCATTTGACTTTTTTCGATAGGACTTTTAGTTTTGCCGGAAATCGAGAAAAACCGTTTTTTACCCTTAAGGACTCACCCCCATCCCCTTCCCGACCTCAGATCGCCCGTAATTTATTTTTCCCTTCATTTCTATAATATTCCCCTCCTTTTCTAATGGGTTTCATCCTACTGCGATTTTATTTCACTTTTTATTATTTTTACAGGCTTCTACCCTAGTCTATAAACTCCCTCGAATTACTCCTGACTAAGAACATTGGTCGTTACACTTTTTTATTCGTATGTATAAAGTTAAGATTAGGTATTAATATAGATAACATGTTTGATGACCAAAAATATCAACAATTATTGTTACAGTTTAAAGATACGTTGTTTGAATGCAATTTTAATCGCATGCATTCGTAAAAACTTACTGAATATTGAATAGTAAAGCCCGTTGCTTATTTAAAAGAACAATATTTACTATGTATAAAAACATACGATTTAGAATCCCATAGGTGTATTTTCATATAAACGTGGAGAAACATAGGTTCATATTTTTTGATTTGAACACGTAGGACCACATTGAAGACCCATCCATATCGAAACCTCTCAAGAAATAGGTCAGACAAATATAGACTTAGATAGGTATGAATTAAAATCTAATTTAGAATGAATAAACGCAATCCAAAATATATTTTCTATTTTAGCTCCAACCCTGATCAAATTAAACACAGAAATTTTAATTCGGTGTAATAAATCACAAAAGTATCTGCTCAACACGTTGTCCAAAATAATAACATTTTTTTTTTCTTAAGACGCTATAATAATTTTGTACAGTCGCAAAGATAAATGTTGTAAAGCAAATTATATTAAAGATAATAAAGAGAAATTAGACCCCGGTCTCTGTCCTTAAAGTGAAAATCGTGTATTTTCAACGGTCCGCTCAATGGAAAGTACAAGAACGAGGACCTTTTTCCTTTTCGTCTCACTGCTATAAATATTTTATTGTATCGATGTTACTAATAGATAATTCCATCTTTAGATTACTCTTTGTAGTTATCGTAACATTTTCGTGCTTATTCTAACTACACATAGGAGATTGTGGTATTTAATTCATATATTTAATCATAAATTTAATTATCACTAGCTAGGAATAAAAACATCGAATCTGCAATTGAAAGTCTAGAAATTAATAATCATAAACTAAACACAGATCTAGTTAGTTACAAGAGTTACAGCTCTTAGCAAATTTATGCGGCTAAATCTACACATACGATAAATATGTATATACATATATATGTATCTACGTAGATACGTTTAGTGGGAAGAAGAGTAAAGGTATGTGTTTACAACGAACTTTCAATGTTATCCTTATATAATATTGTACAACATAATTAAGAATATAATGAGACAGACACAAAAATATTTTCCGGATGCAGAATAATCGGTGTGCAGTCTACAGACTGTTTGTACCTACGTACATATGTACATTACATTTGGAGCGAGATCAGATATTATTTGTATACAAAAACTTTAACAATAACTTGAACCATTTACACTACATGTACCTCATAAATATCAAGTGTCGTTATTGTATCAAATAGTACATAAAAGAACATTTGCTTACAATACTTGTAAAATGTTATTGATCATTAGCTAATACTAAAATTTTGTTAGAACTGAATGTTTGCTAACAAAAACATGTGATAGTTTTGCGACAATTTGTGACAAAATATTACTTAACAAACATATTTCAATAACATTTCATAACGGAGATGCCGTACCATTATACTTATATTATGCATGTAAGTCAAAGTATATTAAAAGACAGTCAATTAGGAACGTATATAGTTATAAGACACTTACATTAAACTACATACACTATTAACGTTTTTAATACGAACAAAACTTTGCGTAAATGTTGAAATATAAAACGTTGTATAGCATAACCCGGCTGAAGCTAAAGCGAGATTTAATAGCAAACAACTCGCATGAAAGGAATGTACGCGCTAATATTTCAAAGTATTACCGTCGGATGCAAGTTACCCCTTTGTCATCCACATTGCACTATCCCATTTTTAAAAAGATTAACATAAACCTTACTTTACATTTTCGATTGTGAATTTTTTAAAAGAACAAAGAGTTCGTCCTTATTAATATTTTAAGAAGAAAATAATTATTTATGAGACAATAGCGAAAGACGGTAGAAATCATAATTTTACTGTAACCTCTCCTTCTCTTTTCCATTTCTATCTTTATTGTTGATTTTCAAAGTTACTTACCTATTTGATAGAAACCATTTATTAACTATTATTATAAAAAAAACCTATAAATTAATCTAAAGAAAAAGTAATCATTAACAAAGTAACGTAATATGTATTTCAGTTCTTAACGAACTATAGTAAGCACATGGATATATGTATAAATATATTGTAATAATATACGAATAATGGACTCAAAAGGGGTTTAATTAATTCCACGTGCTCAGCCTTACTAATTAAAATGAATCGCGCTAACGAAATAATCTGCTTTAACGAAATTCGTTCATATGATCACGTCTGAAATTAATTAAACAACATGTTTGATGTTCATAAAATGTATTTCTTGATAAGCCGCACAGGCGTGTGGCAAATTGTAGTGAATGACTTGCTCATAAGGATTTTATGTTCGTTCTTCAAATATCGACGCAAAATTTATCTTTAAAAAAGACTTTGTAGCACTACACTTTGTTTTATAACTATACAATAAACCACGTAACTATACAAATAACTACATAACTATGCAATACGCAACTATACAATAAACTTCCAAACGATGCGACTTCAATTCACGTTTTTAATATGTTATGAAAACATCTTAGTACAGACGATTATTTTTATCAATAATAACATAATCTTTGTAGCACTTAACTAGCCTACTGGAGAGCTAGTTTGACCTTGACTGCTGAAGCAAGCACGGTGGAATATAATTATTCGATTTCTAGTATTAGTTTTATGTTTGAATGTTAAAATGTTCTGTGTGAGTATATATTCAAAAGTTTATACATATGTAAGGACATATTTTATCAGTTATTTAATAATTTAGAAACGTAATATCACGCCTGTAATTCCCGAAGGGGTAGACAGAGGAATGTAATACACCCCACGTTTTCACCACGTTACGTTTAAGTCTCATGGAATGGGTGGTGAGCCTACTGCCATACAGGGGGCACAGTTCTAGACTCAGAGTCATTACTAGAAATTCTTAATGAGAAATCTAATAGTATCCGATCTGGGACTTGAACTCAGGACCTCCTGATTGGCAGTCCCGCTTGTGAAGACTCGCCCAACGAGGTGGTCAAATGCTGTTTCGTAATAACGGAGTAACGGACATATAGTATGAAATATGTATTACAAATGAGTAAATATGTAATGACTTAGATTTTTGTGCATATTTGTCTAAAAAGAGAAAATGAGTTCTTGAAAATTCTGTTTTAATTCGGTAACCTGAAGTAACGGTTGTAACAATACGTTAAATACGTAAACAATGCGTCAAAAATAAAGTTACTTATACCTGTGTTTACGAAATATTCTTCATAATTTAAGCGTTACAGTAACGAACCAGGATATAACTTTGGAGATATTTACTACAAAACATTATTAACGAGGCCGATGTCATTAACGAAGCCAGCATTCGGCGAAAAATATGAATGATTTTTGCATTAATGTATTCACAGGACGTTCATTCACGTGACATAATTCTTATTAGAAGTTTTATAACAACAGTATACTTAACTTACTTAGTTTTTCCTTGAGAAATCGTGTTTGAAAAAAGCAAAATGCCGGTAAAAGGTCCTTCCAAGGGAAGTTTTATTCTTAACCTGACAACGGAAGAGATAGTTAAGCTGTTACCATCGGAAACGTGTGCAATAGACGTAACATAATTTAACCCATTTTCGATATACCCGGCCCTTTAAAACTCCATTTGTGCTATCATAAGGAGAAAAAGACATAAGGGACCGCGCAATATGAATATAGTCGGTACTTTGTTCGGTTTTATCTTTTATTTTATGAAATTTGTAAGGGATATTACATATCCCTGTGACGCCGCTTAGTCTGGTCTAAAAATTGTGGCCTAACCATTTGCGTGATGGTTATGTAGTGTGAAAGTGATCAGTTGAAATTAAGTTTTAAATAGGGTATAGTAATAGTAGGGTAGGGTTTTTAAATAACTTGTTGTTGTTGTTTTAAATAACGGGTTGTGGTAACTTGGTTTTAAAAGTACCTACTAGCTTTAATTAATAAAATAAAATAAATACTAATAAGATTATAGTTTTAATGAATAATTAAATTAATAATTTTTAATGGTTAAAAAATTGAATGATAAACAATTGATTTTTCAATATCCAAATTTTACTAATTGATAATGTCGTCATTTATGTGTGAATTTACCTTAGATATCACAATAGTTTATATATGCACTGTTTTCGCGATCAAAAGTTCTTAGTACACGAATACCTGCGAAGGTTGGTTGCCATTCTTGGGGATTCGAACGGAATGCCACATGACAAAGTTACTAACAGTTCCTGTTGTCCCTAGACAGTGCGGGCAAAGTTTGTGAATTTGAACTGAAATGCCACTTCTGAGTGTTGTGTTGTGTTCTATGCCGCTGTAATTATACATTTACTCTCCATACGCATGTACCTACATATTATGTAACTAAATGAGATAAAACAGTACAATATCCAGTGTTACAGTAATCAATGTTTTCTGAACAAATCCTGTCAAATAAGTTCCAATTACATCGGAAATCGTCGTGGGTTTCACACATTTTTTATTTCACATGTAGTGATCTTGATTTTTTTAATTTAAAATATATTTATTTATATTACGTACTTTTGATGATACATATAATGATCACATAGCAATCAGCTAGTGATCATCTTGTGATCCCAGGGTAATTTTCTAGTGATCGCATAGTCATCACATACTGACGATAAGTCATCCTTTAAAGTGCTATTTTATCCATTGCAAGTATATAGGCATCCTCTACATGGTGTAACTAATACTGACCCTATTAACTTCCCTAATACCTATAACCTAGATTGCTCTTATGATTTTTTTTATTTTAATAAATTTTATCGAGAACAATACTTAACTCTTAACAGGACGCTGTAGACCATGCTGCCACTAAAAATTCTTTGAAACTCTTCAAATTCAGACAACAGAACAAAAATAAACAGAACATGTTAGATCACCACGTCATATCGCCTTATGTTTTATTTTATTCAAGTGTCGCTAACAAGATAATAATAGCAGCAAAAGAATAGATGCAACAACAGCTAACAAATGCGCCCAACAGCTCCATCAATGCCACAACAGTAAATGGCAATTCATAGTGCGAATTATTCGAGCGTGAGCTGCAAGTAGCTATTGAGCTTAGACAACAAGGCTTGCGCTTGACGCGAGCCGCTTCAATTCAAATTAATTGCCTCGATACATACGAGTACTAAATGTATTTATCTTTGTTGATGCTATTAAACAGCTTATCGATATACGACGTCAATGTTATAAACAGTTCGAAATGCATGCATAATGTGCATATTTCTCTAGCAAAACTGTATTGAGAAATAATTTATTGTAAACGCTCCGAAATTATTCCGGATCGTATGTAAACTTCAGTAGCACGAAGTTCTGTAGGAATTATTGAAATCCCTCTTTTTACCTTAAGGCTGTCGGAGAAAGTTGTGATTGAGCATTGTTACCACTTTCTGAAAGTAATACTTGGTACTATTATTTTAGGTTGTAAGAAATATTTTCATTTGCGTATGTTTAGGGGATCAGAATTTTGAAAATGACAGAATTATTTTATATGACACACTCTGTAGTCATAGGATATACAATTTCTTTGATATATCGATACCTTTTTATTATCACGTCTGACGATGTTTCGTTGAAAAAAAAAGGTTAACAATGAGACAACTAATATTATATACAAAGTGTAGGTATTACACTTTTACTGTCCTCTAAGAACCTTATTTCTAGAGGAATTTTATAATAAATTTAGTGAGTGGTTATGAAAAATATATTCAAACTCTATAACTATGAGTTGTCTCTGCAGTTACTCCATTATCATTACTATCAAATAATTCCTCCATTATAATATAATATTATGAAATACATGGATTAGTATATTTTCATTCTATTATATTTATTTACTTATTTATTTATCCTTTATGGTTGGTAACAAAATGCGGACTTAATGCCAAGTGGCATTTTCTACCGGTCAACACAGGTAACGTTCAACAATAAATATACAAGCATCAACCTAATGAAATTGACGACCTAAATTAGTCGCCTTTGAAAAAAATTAATAAAAACTCTTGAAGAATGAAAATATCATGAACGCTGCTGAAACTGCTGAAACAAATGGGTTAAGTGGATAATGACATTGCATCTCAGGTTTACCCAACAGCTGTCAGCTTCTTTACTGATTTCCCAGAGGAGCGAAGTGTTCGTCACAGTCGGTTAACAAAACCAAAAGTCGCGCAGTAAGTATGAGTATGGAAGTAGTGAATGATGCGCGTTTTTGATTATCATCCATCATTCAAATAAATATAAATATTGTGAAATGTTCATATTTATGTGAAATCTTCGCTAGTAAATTGTGTTCGTACTGAATAAATATAAGACCTCCATATGTATCTATTAAAAACATAAAGGTTTCTCAAATTTTATAAAAGAAATTTTTGTTTACGAGAATTTAAAGGAAAAATTCAAATTCAATTATTTTCTAATGTAGATCCAGGTCCACCCTTATTCAAAAAAACTGAAAATTTCATTGAGAACAAGTACCGTATGATTTTCATTAGATATTCGCTTTTGTTTTAGTTTTGTTTACAAATATCAAATTACAAAACAATTTCTTAAACACAGATTTTCAGTCTTAATATATGTACAGTTATAAAAATCATATACATACATATACATATTATGCATTGATTGCTTGTATAATTTAACCAAGAAACATGTTTATTTAAGTATTTCTGGATAATTTAATCCATTATAGCTATAACATTTTTACCAACAGAATCACTAAGTACCTCTACTTGTATTTTCTTTACGTTCCATTGATTATCCCTTCAAGCGATCGTCGAAGATAACGAGGTGTCTTGAAGGTGCCTCACTCGCCTAAGGTTTCGGACTTAAATAAGCTTCCATCTTACTTCACCCGCTTAAAGATAATAATTACCGTTTCTCAAATAAAGAAATATGTAAAGCAACCCTTTGTTCCATTATTATTCTGGGTGATAACCCCTTTAACAAAGAGGGCCGAAATATTACAGTTACAGTTGAGACTGTTAATAAGCGCAACGAAGGAAAATTTCAGGCGCGTACGGAGACCGTTAATTAAAATTATCTCAAAACTATTTTCAACTGGAGTACGAATTTTACGATTCATCGTGGACTTTTACTGTTGGTATGATTTATTTGTTTTAGAAGCATTTCGACTTAGTTCATAATATATACATTACTTAAAATAACTCTCGCCTGAAAGCCATGTGATTTGGCTGGAATGATATATTTTTAGTTCGAGAAAATTCACACATTAATCTTTGGTTATAGTTAAATTTTTCACCTTCAGTTCAATTCATAAATCTGTGTGGGTAGCTATTATATACGATAAGCTGCATTTTATTCAATTTTCGAATGAGAGGGTGCAAAGGTTTTTTTATTATTTAAGAGTAAGCTTCTTTGAGCGACGTAAGATTGACATTTCAGTCGAGCGTGTTACATGTTTCTCTCGTCATCTTTCCAATTCGCCCTATACATATGTATAATCATACATTTTATCAAGCGGAAGGGCCGCAGTCTCCAGTCACTTCTATCTCACTTAATTCGTATAGCGTTCAGTTGCGGTTGAAAAACTGTTGTTATTCATAATAAAATATATGTTATTTTTATACTATGTGCTGCATGTATCTTGGCTGCGTACTTCAAAAAGAATTTAATCGGACTTCATCGGGTTAAACCATAAAAAAGCGTCTTATCATTACGTCTTAAATGACTGCAATGAATATTCGTTTTGCTTCCTTTGTAAAATTAATCTTTTTCCACTGTCGCTACTCATACTTTGAACTCCTCAGCCTTTCATTATTCGTCATACCTCTAGATCTAGTACCTACTCTGGTAATAATTTTTTTTGGATAAATACAAACAATGGTTTTCAATTTCTTGCATCGTTCAGTTCTTTATTAAATATCACAGTAAAATTGATTGTTAATCATTATTATGTTTGTGATGTACATATTCTTTCTTTGTAAAAGTGTAAAATACTATAAATGTTTCTGTTGTTACTACTGTTTGGGCAGAGATCGCAGATAGGAGGTGAATATAATATTTGTAAACCAAATAAAGTTGAAAGAATCAAATATATTAGCATTAGCATTTTTTGAAACAAATTTTATTTATTATAGTACTCTCAAAGCCGACTGTTTGTACTTTTGGTTTATATTCGTAACTCTCTATAATTACCCGAAAAGCGGATAAAACCGACACTGAATAAAAGGTCTCTTTGATTTGTACGTTTACAAACCAGGGATCAAAAAACACGTCGTCTCCAATCCATTAAAAACGCGATAAAGAGTTGACCTTAGATTAACATAAGGGATAAAGTTAAAAGGGACTGAAAAATGCGTTATCTACGGTCACGTAGCAAAGGGTGGAAAGAGATTCCTTTTTTGTGGACACGGGGAACTATTGTGTTTTGAACAATGGAATTCAATTCTAGTGAAAGATGTTGAATCTTCTCTACTATTGCATTGTGTTATAACAAACACTTCATCTGATTCTGGAAATAGTCTCACTTTTCCTTTGTGAAGAAATTTTGTCCAGAATAATATGTTGTATTCATATAATATGACTGTGTAAGAGTATTTTCTATAATATTTTTTAAACAATTGGATGCATAATTTGAAAAATCTTTAGAATCTTAAAACTGTTAAAACATGGGACTACATTACTATACTCTGCCTACTTCTACGAGGCAATATTGTCGGCAAAATTTCTTCATATTGGGATAAGTCTAGCTTTCTGATTTGAAGTGACATTCAAACCCTGAGTAAAGGCGGAAAATTTGTTGATATATATTCAGAAACTACATGATTGAGGCGATTCTACACAATACCCAAGTCTGATTAACTAGATTTTATTCATGACGTAACAATGAAGGCGTAAAAGGGTTACACGAATTCAACAATTGATAGAGTTTTTTTAAAGACAAGTTGATTGATTTTTCGGGATTTTCGACGTAATGCGCAATCGTATGATGGAGTAAATACATGTTAATTAATAACCAATTACAATACTATTTCTCACTCAAACTTATTAATAAAATGTTTTGAATGCTTTAAAGACTTTTTTTAAATATTCTAAGCATCATAAAATTTAAAGATCTATTGGTAACATTATGAAACATCGGGATCACCGATCCCATCATACGATTCGTTCGACACGTGCGAATACTTACATGAATTATTACTACAAATATATCTGCGCCGGGTAGATGGAGTGCCTCTTTATGACGACTAGAATACGATATTATATGGAGTAGGAAAAAAGTGTGATCCCTTTCATTGGGAATTTATTGAATTACTCAAGAATGTATCTAACGCCCTTATCGATTCTTTTCCCTCCATTAACTTATGTACTGACATAAATTAGCATATTGTTATCTATTGTTGTCTAGGGATATTTTTATTGCACTGTTAATACATTGTTGCACAATTACATTTCATTTCATAAATCTATTGCATAACATAGGTATGTCGCATACAATTAATTTAGTCTAGCAACAATAGATATGGTTGACTTTTTAATTGATATTTATTAGGAGCAAAATTTTTTAAACGTATTCCGCAGAATTGTTTGATAACATGCAACGGTTTTTATTAAATTTTGTCGGAGGTTTCGAGCTGGTTTCCAAATGTTACAATCTTCACAATTTCTTTAATGCGTATGTTGGTAGAGGCAGGTACTCAAGAAGACCATGATTCGAGGATGTTTTTAAGCATGAGATATTTGGACATGCGTTGTCTGCCTACCCCTAAGGTGCCTATCGTAATGGTATAGTTAGAATAATCACTATTTCATCTTAGACTTAGGTCAAAGGTTATACAAAACTTCTTAATATTTATATGACATAATAACACACAGACATATGTATTTCTATGCAGCAGTTATCTCCTACGCCTGTAATAATAGCAGCGGGAAATTCGATATATTATTAGGTTAAACCATCACCCGCGGCGTTCTCGTCCTCATAGCCTGATATGAGAAATCAGATTTTATTTTTATGTTCCATGCCCAAAATTACAAAGTTCACCGGCCTGCCGACCGTAACATATAAAGACAAATCGACATAAAAGCCGATGAAATATCTACAAGAGGATTTATACAAACACTTAACACCCAAAAATGCTTTCGAAAGATTTAATGGTATTATAGTAAATCGCACAGTTTTTGTAAATCGTAGTTATGTTTAAACGATAGGTAAATAAAAGCTTAGGAATGCAAAGGTTGCGATTAAGTATCATTCAGTTTTGTATTATTTAATAAAGAAATTAATCGACATAAAAATAAAAATATTTTTTTTATTTTCTTTTATCAATAACCTTTATCGCAGTTTTCCTTGAATTCTATTCGGAAAAAAACTATTTGAATATTGAACGAGACAATTATTTGACTAGTTTGACAAAACATTCAGTACCTACATTGTGACAATTATAAATATCGTACCAAATTGAAACAGCGCCGATATCTTTGGAAAGCGACATTTAGTTGAGAGTATTGAGAAGTAGGTACTGAAACTTCCTAGAGGGTGCTATTGTGTCTTAGAGCTATTCTCGCTTGTTTCCCGGCCAGCGGTTGAGACTAAGCGCTACAGCAATTTACAAAAGTGCCATAAAAGCACTCAAACTGTAATAAGAGTTATTATCGTGTAATTTTTTTTTTCTAAAGGCAGAGATCGACAAATGAATGAAGTAAATGAGCCGTTTGTTACTTCAGATCCCTGTCCATTGCCCATTCGAGTTAATGACCAGATCTAACGTATAACTATTTTCAAAATAATTAACGCCTGTGAAACAAATTGTTTATTTAAATAATTTTGTACATTGCGGCTATATTTAGCGTGATAATGAACACTTAAACGTTGATTACACGGTCATATAACGTAATAATGCGATGTTGTTTGCAAATTTTGATATGAAAATTTTCAATAATTGGAAGTTCAGATGTTGTAAACATGTTTTTTTATTGATATTTCCTGATCAAAATTTAAAATATTCAATTACCCGAACGTGCTGTCCAATTTATGAAGCACACTAAAGCTTTGACTCGCTGCCTAACTGACGTTAAACGTATTTGTTTTAGCAAGAAGAATGAAAGTAATCTCTCTTTGGTTTTGTATCACTTTACAACATTTACTGAAAGATACTTAAAAGTACTTTAACTTAGCAAAGGGTCCCGTTGGCTCTTAAAGAAATTCTCACTTGTATCACGGATGGCCGGAGGAACGATTACGTCGCAACAATTTTAGAAAATCACCCTTTTGACGCACTGACGGCAATGAGCTTATTATCTGAGTCATTATAATTATATGTATTTTAATTTGGGTCGAATAACGGCCTTTCGCCAGAACATTTACATTTAAACTACGAATTAACATTACCGAGTTGTTCACAATTTATCCAAAACATTTAAATATTTTAATAGCTTCAGCGTATTGTCTTGCTATTGTTTTAATAATAGTGTCAACCATTTTATTTGGCAAATAGTGTGCTATTAAATTTTATAAGTACATCGTCATAAAAACGTTACATCACCCCTGTAGTTTTCGAACGGATAAGCAGAGGAGTGTAGTACACTCCCGCGTCTCACCAGTTACATTTAAGTCCTATGGAATAGGTGTAAGCCTATAGCCGTACCCCGGGCACAATTCCAGACTCCGAGACAATACTAGAAATTCTAAATTAGAAGAATTCAATAGCGTCCGTCCCGGGATTTGAACCTACCGATCGGCAGGCGCGTTGCAACCACTCGACCAACAAGGCAGTCGAATAAAGTAACTTTTAGCTCGAAATTCTAAGATATGAAATTGACGTAATAGAATGAATATAAATTATGCATTTTATAAATTTTTGTACATTTGCTTAAACAAACACGTATAATTTAACATCAATTTTGATTGCCAAATGCTTTAGTCAACTATTAACAAAGGGTTTACGTAGCTATGCTGTTAATCTTGTTAGGTTATAGGTCTGTAAACATCGAAAGGACTTGTATTTAGAAGACTTCTTTAACAACAGATAGAAGAGATAAGACACGATTCTATTTCACGGATATTGTTTTGTTCGTTAAATCATAAAAGTATATTGCTTGGAACGAAACGACGTGTAGAAAACTACACGCTGAATTTCGTCTGGAAAACGACTTGAATTCTGTGCAGAAATATTTATTCACTTTGAGGATTTACCAACTAAAATTAAAATTTAAATCAATTTTTTGTCACATTCATAATACGGACTAAAAATCTAATCAATATATTGACACGTTAATCTAATGTTATTAGCGTTACTATTCATAAAAAATAAGTTCTAGTTGAACTCGGCTGCAACATAGTTATATAAAATAGATTATCATATCAAAACTATGTTTAAATAATATCTACCTAATTTGAGTTTTCAAAACTTAGACAAAAGATAGAATGGTCAAAAAGGGTTCAATAAACATGAGACTTTAGTTATAGGCTAATGCTATTCCACGAAACGGGTCGTTAATGAAACGGTATGATACGAAATAAGTTACGCCTAATATGACACTCAAAATTTAATCTCTCGATCAGGTTAGGCCGAAGGGACAAGCCCTTCTCGAAAACTTAAATTGTATTGGCACATGTTGAGTTGGATGTACAGATAGTAAATGAAGTTATAGTCAGCAAAATATATTTTATCGCCATATAAATAGACTGCGGAATTTATAAGTCAAAGAACATTTGTGAAGTTGTATTATTCTGATCTAGAATGTTCACTCGATGAAGCTGTCAAGGAGGGATGACAAAGGACTGTGTTTTTACGAAAATGCATCTGTACTAAACAATTCAATAGTAAAACTAAGAGATTCGATAAATAAGAAGCTACTCTACACATTCTTAGTTAAAGTGAGAGGAAATACCTTTGTTCCACACTATCAAATGATAAACAAAGGAATATCTAGAGCATACCCACAGAATATGCAAATTTAATAAAGAAAAAAGGCAAGAATGAGATAGATTACTTACGTGTCATAAGCTTTCAACCGTATTAAAAATGTTAGTAAATATGCTATTTTATAAAACTTTCGTAGACTTTTTATATATTTTAGGTTTAATATGATTAAAATATTGACCCCAACTAGTATGAAAAAAAAGTTATGCGTAGAAACGTTGACACTCTTTGCATTTGCTATTAAGAAAACAAAACAATACCTAAAAATTTGGCGAAAGTTATTATTACCACGACGGCTCTTTCGTTAGAAAGGAAATAAAGTGAAAGGTCAAATATTAATATGTGACAATTTTTAAACCTTCTACATTCATAATAAAAAAATTACAATAACATCGTTCG
>DWMF01000662.1:0-13638 GCA_018244815.1 Parelbella polyzona | reverse complement strand
TATATATGTTATACCGCGAACCGATCCACGAACAATATTGGCAGTCGAACTGTTATTGTATCTCCGTAACTGTGTTTACTCTACGACCAACTGGGTGTAATTGACTTTCACGGTGTTGCCACAATAAATAGTTACCAATATACTGGGAGCTTTCGATATAGCCTTTGGAAATTTTGCACAGTATTCGACTCTCGAAAAAGAAGAATGGAATAATAATAGCTATGATGAACTAATAAAAAAAATCTTTCTTTATTTTCTTTTTCTTCTACAAGCAAAGGGTGTTTTGTAACAGAGCGCAGTTTTATTCCAAGGTGTACACACACTAACACTCCCTTACACGTATACTTTACCTTACCATACACCCTTACAAATAAAATTTTGTGTACAAATTCACTTTAATAACGCACACAATATTTATGACAATATCCAGTACTAAATTTATTTATATTTATTTAGAATCTTTTTGACATACATATGTATGTATGTTTACCAGCTATCTGGTTGCCATAGTATATTTTTTGAAAATCAAATGCTAAAAAGTATGACCTTAACAAGGTCTGGGTCCAGGCCTCAAACACCTTAAAGAACATAAATAATGGACAGCGGTACAAATGTACAAATTTGTAAATTCAAAACCCTCGGCAGTTCTGAAATCCAAACCATGAAGCTATCACCGGTATCAATATAGGTACCTCTAGTAAAATATAAAAGCCGAGGTCAGTAAGTAAATATTGCGCATCGCTGCGGTGGGACAATATTCGCAGCTGGCTGTTGTGTCAATATGTTCATGTCCCTGTTGATTGTTCGTTCAACTGGTCGCTGTAATTGCTTTTCGGTTTGTGAAAATCAGTTCTGGTCGATTTTTTATTACAATGAACTACACAACATAGCTTCATGCCAGTGTTTCCTCGTAGGGACAGTAGAGGGGCCCGTCAGCAGAGGAGTTTAATACAGCAACGTCTTACTACTCGTAGTCATGAAATACATAGGGGCTGAGCCTATAGTCATACACCGGGCACAAATCCAGACTCGGGCTACGATTACGAAATTCGAGTTACAAAAATCTTATAACACCGACCCGGGGTCAAATGCAGGATCTCGCGTTCAGCACTCGCGTTTGTAACCACTAGATCAACGAGACAGCTCACATATGATAGCTACATGTATATTCTATACATGTGCGAATATAATCATCGATATATCATACCTCATGATCACAATCGTGCTCACGATTCGCCGGTGAAAATAAAGAAATATTTCGATACACGATACAGAGATATTTACTCGGCGGTAGTTGGAAAAATAAAAGTTAATATTCCCCACGAACCGCGCACGTACGGAACCTACATGAAGTTCAGCGACGTTTTTATGTGTTTTGTTCTAAGCAGCGCTATTTTGATGATCTGTTAATAAATGTATCTGAAAACTTTCTGCTATATTGTAGATCGCAGCGTCTCAGTCGTACATGTATGTATATACATAATTAATACATTATAACGGTTCTTCGTACGAGAGTCTCTTCTTTATTATATCGATTATACAGGCAGATTGTGCTTGGAAAATGTGTGTAAATAAATTGAAATGTTTACTGACGTCGCTTCGATTCTAATTTTGTTTTAAAAAATCACCATACGTTTAGTTTCACCGTTAACTTGTTAACGCAATAATTGACGCTCAATTAACTCGCCCAATGAAATAACACGTTCCCGGCTTTGATCTAAGCTCGGCTCATACGTTTGTTGTGTAAATAACTGTTCCTTTAAGTACAAGTTTTTAGTATTTTGTATAGTTTAGTTTCCTTTTTAGGTGTTTTTGTGTTAACTATACGATAATGTACACTTCGAGTGTACCCTCATAGCGCATATTTAATTTATATACATTTACTCTTAAGCGTTCTTTGTGTAATAGATGGCAGCACAATCGCCTACATGTCAGCACCATCGTTTTTATATTGTCAATCTTTTGTAATGAAGCTTTGGGATATTATGGAATAATTTGTATTATCAAAGAAATCACTGTTTATTATGTTCGTATCGTAAAAACTATTTATTTACGAACAATCAGCAAAATGTGGTGTTATTTTCGCTATAAAATAACTGAGATGTCAGTTGAGCGTAATGTCCAACGAAATTTTGGCATACGAATATTCAGTTTTTATTGCCATAATCTCCATTTCGTAAATTGTTACACATATTTTACTCCGAATTGCTCAGTTACTATATTTAATTACGATCTTTACTGCGAACAGCATTTACGAATTTTATCATTACATATTTATTTATGACCAGCAAATGTAATTATTATGTCTCTTACATTCATATGATATATACATATTTATAATTTCGTTCATATATTTTCGTATTCTTTGACGAAGCGAGCAAACTGCAAGATATTTCACTTATATTGTTTAAGAATTTTATTAATCAAAAGTATACACATAGTACATACACACATATACATGTACACTTTATAGAAACATTACATTTGTGGACATACTAATATGTATGTGGCAATATGTGATTGCATATAAAGAGTGCAAGTATGCAAACTTAAAAACCTTTTGCAACTAGTATATACCTAATCTTGCATATATATATTTATATATACTGTTACATATTTATTAGGCTAAATGCTCGTATATAAATTATCAGTTACGATCCAATTACGATTTTGACTAATTTCTGTAATAAAAAGTCATGACAATAAATAATTATGATTGGTTTAGGATTCAGCTTCCCCTTCTAGTGACCCTTTCATTATATAATTCTGAACATTTTAAAGTTGAAGTAATAGTTGTTGTAACAGAGATATGTAAATAGTATTTACGAGTATGTATGACGTGTTATGTGAAAATGAAAAAACACTAGTGTATTTGACAGTGTAGTAAATATACATATGTATGTACTTATATATAAATATAAATATCCTAGAAGTGTCTATGTGTTTGCTTCTATAAATAAACGAAACGCTAACTCACAGCGTAAACAGCAGATCATTACAGATAGCCCGACGAAAGTTTTGATTCAATCAGCTTGCACTCCCGATCCGGAATCGAATTGATGAGCGCCCGACAGCACGTCCCGAGCTGAGCTCAACACAAATATTTGGAAGATTTATTAACCGCTACTGATTTGGCACGTCTTATCTTGGAGGACGTACGATCAGTCACTCATTAGAAATGCCTACAGGATAAAACCGTTTACAACTGATTGTTATATGTTGCTCTGTATCTCTGTAGTAAACTGGGCCAGGGGGGGGATCCTGCTCTAAAATACAGGTTTCGTCTTGTTTAACTTCTAAATTTCAAACAAATTACACTATCAGAACTGAATTCTACTAACTACAATCCTCAATTGGCCCGTTGATCCACCAGTTAGTCAACCTGACTACTAAGCCGAAAGTATTGGATTGAATTTTTACTCAGATAAACATTTTTGCGATAAGTACGAGCATTTGATATCTGTCTTGGTGGTTAGACTTTATAAGATAATAATCTGATCTTAAATTACAAACCTTGTAATAAGGAGTTCAGGCGGCAAAAACTTTACATATATGTATAAATCTTTTAAGATTTCGCATAGTTTTTTAGTACTATCATAAAAGGGAAACATGAGACAAGAATCAAAGGTTATGAAAAGCGTGTAAATAGTTTGTTTAAATAGCCCATCGCTAGTCGCGCACGGTCGTGCCAGCGAATTTGTAATGTGATTTGTTAGGATACGTTGATGAAGTGCCGATATCCGTTGTCAGCAGATACAAAATTTACGGATCTATTTTTATTTATATATTTATAGACGTATATAAACAACATTACTTTAAATGTAAGTGTGAATGTTATATATGAATTATCTTTTAGCGGTACTGAGGCAGGGTAATTTTAATAAATTCATAGTTCTTAGACGATTTTAAATAATTAATCAGTGTTTTATTACAAGCAATATCATCCCCGCATCTTGATTGCAAGCAATAATGCTAAGAGAGTAAGGCGAAATAAAAGATTTTCCGAGTCAAGCTCTCCGAGTTCAAGAACCTATAAACCATCGTCTTGACATAGATTATAGGTATACCTATATGTATGATGTAAGGCTCAATTTCCTTAAAAAGTGGTACGAATACTAACAAACTCATCAACGATGACATACTTTATACAAAGTTAATTTCAATGGTTAACAACAACAAATGTCATAAGATATTAACATACTCGTATATGAAATAGATAGTATCGAAAGTACACAGCAATAGATTCTAAATTTGAACAGACAGACAAGAAAAGAGATGGGAACAATAACAATAGGCGGGCTCATTTGTAAAAATAATTAAACAATCGTTTACAGCGCACGCCTCGTGCAGCGACATCTGAACGCTGGTAAGCAGTTGTGCCCCAGGACTTACAACTGTACCAGCGTGCTAACAATTGTTCCCCAACAATGGCTCTGCTAAATAGTAAACAGTGCAGCGCTTAACGATGCAAGGGTTCTTTTATATACACACCGACTTTCAGCTACGACTCTCTATAGAACCTAGCTATGATAGGTATTGTCTATAACGTGTTGTTAAATTTAAAGCGCTTTCTGTAACGTCACTATTTCGGAATAACGCAATCATTTTCGAAATGAACTCATTATAAAAAAAGTAACATCATGCCTATGATCCCCGTAAAGGTAGGCAGAAGAGTGTAGTATCTACACTTCCATGGACTTAATTATTTACTCGTTTTGCTTGTAGGTACTCTTGTCCCTTCTTCTTTCCCCTTTTTATATTCGTTTTAAGTATAAAAAAACACACATTTGGCTTAACTAGTACAACCTACAATCAAGAGTGAGTTTCATAAATATGAGTGCGCTGGATTGATAGAAGAATTATGATAGAGTCATTTGCGTTGCGCTGATAGACAAAAGATGTGGCAAAAACAAAAATCTAATTAGTTAATCTCGTCCTTCGCCAAACATGAGCCTTTCTAAAAGTATATGACAAAACTCAGTTGCTGGTCTTTTTATCCGCTTTGTATGTAAAGTTCATTAAACGTTCATCTCTTATTTAGAAGCATTTGTTGGAACCTAGTTGGACTGTCATTTACAATATATTCCAATAACTTCCTCCGTAAGTATGAAATGACTGGGACAGAAAAGGATTTAAAATTGCAAGGTAAATTCTTATTCCAGAAAAACGAGTCCATATTTTCTAAATGTGGTATCATGTGATACATAAGGAATACTAACTGAAGATATTAAAACTGATGGCGAAAAATTATAATATTTGTACTCCTATCTTTATTTAACTGTCAATTGTAATGCAGATGTAAATAAAATGAAGGAAAATCCGATGTTAGAAGAGAAAGATTCTAGAAACGTCATTAATAATACAACTGAATCGTCATAAATGGGACTCAGAAGTAAATTAACTGTATAAAAAGGAAATATGATTTTCCGGGGCATTTCACGAAATCTCCCCGCTGTCAGCTACGACAAGGACGCAACGTTTGCGAAGTATTTTTTGGATTTTCCTGTCTGGCATTTTTCTGTTTAACCTAGTTCAACTTTTTCTTATTGCATAGTTGTTATGGGACGTTCTTGCTTCAGCTTTGTTACTTTTATCGCAAAATACTAAAAGAGGAACGAAAATTGCTTCACAAAACACTCTAAGGATTAAATTATACCTTTTCTCGCGTGGTAAATAAATCATTTATCTGGTGATTGGATTGGAGGTACAATTACGTGTGAAGGTTCCTTAAGACCATTCCTAAAAGTTATAATCGGGTTTTTACCTCAAAATGGTTTATGGTAGGGTAAAAGTGCATGGTGACGTTTTATTCCAATATCAAACTTATCGCCACTAGCTACGAATAAGACAATCGCTCAGTAGCGCCGCGAAAAAATGAGACTTTACATGTATTGTGTAATTTTCTGCAGTTACTCTGTTCCTGTTTGTATTATTTCACGATTTCGCCGAAATCATTTCGAGAAATCCGAATCTAAAAAGACAAGTTCCATTTAAAGCCGATGTAACTAGCGATCTGATATAATTTAAACACCACTACGGTCACATTGATAAAGATCTCGAAACTCGGTGGTACCTAACTTCTGATGGAAAATTAAGTATAAATTTCTATAGTACTATCAACATTTTTTTCCCCTCTTTATTGTTCCACTGTTGGAGACGGGTCACTTAGAGTGAGCGGGTTAAGGCAGTAGATTAATTTTCAACTGAAGGATCGTCGTTTATTAAAAATATATAATGTTGTGCAGAATAATTATACCTGCGTACTTCCTGTTACGTAACGTCTACGTAAAAGCTGGTACTTTAACAGTACTTAGAAGGACTAAGTTAATTTACCTTGTTTTTTACTTTCAAAATCCATATTTTGTAACGGTTTCCTAATTGATTTAATTATTAATTGATATTTTTTTTAATTTTCGTTTTTTATTGTTTTAAATTACAATCTTCATAAATTGACAGTAATAGCATTGAGAAAACCACTGACGTTTATGATCGAAGTTCTTAAACATTTCTTTTAGACGTTAAACTCATTATTATGCAAGAATATAAAAGGATGGTGCTGTGATACCAGTAGATGTATCCATATTTTTGTTTCTTAGAAAATTTCCCATAAAGATAGGGTAATTTTTTTTAGAAAAGTTTTTACAAATACACAGGCCAAATTATAGATTTATATTTTTCTTAATGCTATTTCGTACTTTTATAAATTTAATGTTAAATTACTTAAAGTATGAAATAAACGCTGTGACTTCAAAGGCGATCCGTGTGAAAAGAAAAAAAAATAAAACATGTCATCCGGTTCCGCTCGGCGATTAACAACGAATCGAAACGAGATTCGTGAGCGGTTGTCTCCATTCCAGATTTATTTTATTCTGCTCTCTCGTGTCCCCAAACGGCTTCGGTAACCTCAACGCCTTAGAGAAATCGGAATGATGTTTCATTTTGCACGGATTCAAATTCGTATTTAAAATGTTTTACGTAACTACTATAATGTATGTATATTTTTTTAATTCACATCACACATCACATCACAGGTTAATTGTCATCATAATCATCATCAATTTAATGATAATTGCCCATAATCCCTCTGCTGGGCATGTACGGATCGCAGAGCACGGTTTCTTGCATCACCTACGGTGCTCCCTGTCGGCGCCCTGGACAATGGTTCGCGCTTATACAAATAAGCATTACAGTCATACAAACGTATACTTAATGAACGGTACCTATATGTTTTTATAGTTATTATTCATCGTCTTTGGGCTCCCTCTAATTACAGTAAATTGGGAGCAGAAAGCCCCGGGACGAAAAATTGCAAAGAATTAGTTTTACCCAAAAAATTAACAGAAATGAATGATTTCTATGTACATCTACTGAGCAAATTCCGCAGATACAGAATACAATATCAAAAAAATCGATGCTATGTAACAGGCAAATGGCGGCAAAAAGAGAGAATTTATGTTAATAACTCTATTCTCGGTATGTGACTGATTCAGGCAAGATTTATTGCGTGTCTTGTCTTCCAAATGAAGTTATCCGCGTGAACGAACCAGGTTTCAAACAATTTAATTCAATAATGTCATTCATTTCAAATTTATAAATGTCATGGCGTACAATTTGGCGCGAATCGGTGTACAGATTAAAAAATGTAAGCCGTTTCAATATTCGAAAAGACGGCGCGTGAAAAAAATGAGCTTTATATATTTTCTGATCGGCTTTCGATGGCTTGGTATTTAAGTACCTACCAAATTCGATTTTTTCTTTTTCTTATACGGAATTTGCGTCGCACAAACGTGTGAACGTAAATCCTGATACGCGCGTGGCGAACATCAAATAAAACTTGCATACCGACGAATGTACCTACAAATTATAAATATCCGAAAGCTAGTTAATTTAAAAATAATATTATTATATCGATTTCCTTCTTTTAACTATATACATCAGATTATTTTAACAAGTAATTTCTTATAGAGTTTTTTATATGCGGACAAGAAAACTATCGTTAATGTTAGTACTTAAGTTCAATAGTTGTAATTTAGGCTAGAAATGTATTTAAACATTGTGTATTGTACAATACTCAATAGTTTTAATATAAGGGTTTCATTCTGGCTTGATCTTTCGGAGGTACCTTTAAAAATTGTTAGCAGTTTTAAATTAAATTATTCTTTCTGTAATAGTAAATTGGAACATCGAAGATATATTTGTACGGTTTTAAATCTTACAGATTCATATTAACGTATGTATATATAATGAAGACATGAATCTGCCAACCCACACTAGGCCAGCGTAGCAGACTGTAGCCTTATGCCACGAAAGAAGACTAAACTATATGATAGGAGGCTCATGCTCAGTACCTGAACTATAACAAGAATTTATAATTACACTCTTTTATTTCATGGTATTAGCAAATGATTCGCTGTTAGGAAAAACAGAGATAGTATGATTAGTGAATAACCAATAAAGTAACGGCTACTGTTGTTCATCAAAATCACAGCAAAAATTTCAAAGACCGTTGTAATAATTCGTCTTTAGAATTAGGCATTATCTTGAACGAAAGCTATGTCGATTGACAGCGTTATAATGAAATTTTCTTTTGAATTTGATCTTTACGACCAAGACAATAACGACTTCATACAAATCAAGAGTACTCATTTAACATACGTGTATGTAACTCACTAAAACATCGGCTTTGCATTCACAGTATTATTCATTTTTACGACCGACTTAATACACGCTGTGAGCTATCTGTTTGCATTTATCTAGAAATTAATGAAATTTCAATCTTAACGCATTTACAATAGAGTCCATATCTTGTGCATATATGTTCGTATGTCGGTATTTTTGATTAGCAGGCTTTAGTGGTACGTGAATTGTTTCAGCTCTAAAACCCGATTTATATTGCTCTACGTAAGTACTGATATTTAAACGAATACATATAGTTTTAGAAATAAAATTTTGAGCAGTCTTATTTTCCCTATTGTAAATTATTATCGATCTTCCCTTCCAAATGGAGAATGTTCAAAGGGTCATAAATTGAAAATTAATTAATGTTTAATTTTCTGTTTCATAATGAAAATATCTTTGATGTCAGCGAAAGGGGAAAGGAATTTCTCGAAAGAGTTTCGTTTACATATTTAGATTTAGTTTCAGATACAAAAACATTGAAATCTTAAATACTTGTATAGAAATATAAAAAAGAGTTACTTTTAAGGTTTTTGTTAAAAACTTAGATGGTGCAAAATTTAAAAATAATAATAATTTTCTAAAAAAGGATTAATTAAATAAGACAACCTAATATTGAAAAGCATTTAGCTTGTCCGTCATTTGCATATTGTATCTTTTTCATCACATTTATAAAATGTACATTCAAAATATCCGACGGAGAATTTATTCCGGCCGCCGACTCCCAGTAAATCCGTCAGAAGATTCGAGAAAAAAACATAAGTGCTTTTATCGGAATTACGCCTAAAGCGGTGCCCATCGCGTCTCTATAATAAATCTAAGCATTTCTAGTTTCTCGACGGAGTTCCGAATAACAATTTCCTTAGCTCAGTTCACTTGAGACGTACCATCGCCTCTCTGAGTTACAACGCTCCCTTTCAAGTAAACTTTGCATTTTATATTCCCTTTGTTTAACAATCGGATGGACAGGGTTGGTAGGAGCCAGAATTTCGTTTCGAAGATATTCGTAAAATTTACATTTAACGTTTTCAAATCTTTGACTGGGCAAATACTCAAGCGATATGTACGAATGCATAATAGATTAATAATAAGATTAATCTAGGTAGAATCGAAGTTGTGTTACAAAAACGAAATATATGTTTCATTTCACTTGATATTCATCGGAAACCTTTTTATTATTATTATTCCATGGAACGTAATCGTAACTGGAGAAACGTGGGAGTGTACTACACTCAGGTTTACAGGCGTGATGTTACGTCGTCGTCGTTGGAATCACACCCATTTAGTATCGAAAAATAAAATATGTACAAATTGTCATCATGACAACCCTAATAATACATGGTTAAAATTTTCTTTTAAATTATTTAACCTGTATTCTTCTTCGTTTAAAAGGAAGGCCTTTAAGGTTTCTACCTTTTGGAGTATTCATTTTACAATTAGCATTACTTCATAATATGTTCGCTTATGTTAACATTGGGACTTTATTTTGACTTCATTTGCACGCTATTTTGATCCTTCTAAAATTTTTTTATTAAGATGTAGAAACTAAAGAGTAATTTAGAGTCTTTCCGGGAGACTTAATCCATCTTTATGCCATATTTCATAGACAGGGAAGTCGTGAATATATAAAAAAATGTTACTCTCAATGCTTAATTGACACACAGAAATTGATACTGCGACGCGTATTTTTTATACTTACGCTGATCGTTGATTTTAACTTGAACGATATTTTGGACTTAAATATACACAAATATTATCATTAATGTTACTTAACAATACATACCTTATTACAGTACCTACTACTGAACTATCAATACTAAAGTATGTTCGCCATATTGTGGATACTTTATTCAAAACGTTTCAAGCAATCCTAAATAATTCTAAAGATAAAATTTATAGAGCTAATCTATTTACATTATAGGTATATACAATATTACAATATGTTTCTCTTTGTACGACTTGATTTTCTCTTTACAATACGTGGCTGACCATGTAATAGATACTGGTAATATCTAAAGAATATAGTCAACAATGTATCGGTCCACACAATATATACAACTCTTGTCCTTAAACGTCTAAGTGATTGTTTGTAACGGAACTCGCGAAAGCTTTTAACATAATCTGAAAGCTCAAATACCACTTCAAAGCCTCATAAAAGCACATTGTTTCCCTTATTATCGAATGAACATTTATTTATCAAATTGCTGGCTACATTGATCGTATAGAGTAACACTAGAAATCCGTCGGGGTAAAACTTGGAAGCGTGCCGCAGGGCACCGCACTAGGTCCACAGTTCTATATAGTGCACGCTCGTACTGAAAGCTCCAGTTGTTCGTAACTCATGCAATCATATCATCTTTGCTAGCAATCACTGTGTTATTTTGTTTGCTGTGCACTTGCCGCGGGCCACGAGAGCCAACGAAATTATCTGTTCAGTATAAAACTACAAGAAAGTATACAGATTCTTTAGGGTTTGCACGTTCTTTAATGGTTAGTACTTTACTTCGAGATACTTTATTTGGAATCAATTTGAAGTTGACAACTGTGAACCGTTAAGAAGTTCAGTGATTTTATTAGACACAAACAAATTAACCCACAGTCATATATTTACCAGAGAAATATGTACTTGCCGATTTATCTAACGTGAACATGTAAATCATGTTGGATAAGTATATCTTTAAAAGTATGTAATACATTAATATTCATTTTTATTTTTATTTATTTAATACTTATAAAACTATTACTATTGCAGGTTGTACGTACGGTTTATTTAAACAGCTAGGTATATTCAAATTAAAAAATTAAAATTTTATCAATAATCCTTCGATGTTATACTCGTACGATAACTATGTAGTCGTTGTGGTACTAAAATTATAGAAAAATTGTTTTAATTATACCGTTACACATATTTTCGTTCCCTCCATCTTTCGTCGTGCATCTCGTCACTGAGATCTGGTTTCGTTGCTCGCGGCACTCAACAACATTGGGCCACCAACTACATTTCATTTTAAATATCACGTTTTCTACCACTTATGTACTTTGAGATTATATTATTTTCTACCGCTGTTACTTCAATTATATAAATATGTCGATATTACTTATCGCTTATAATTAGACATTTAAGATAAGTAACGTAACATCACGCCAATGATACCGAAGGGGTGAAGAGTGGGGAAGGGGAAGAGTGAGTACACTCCCACGTTTCACTAGATACATTTAAATTTAAGACATGTGTAACAATGTACTTTGGTTTCAGACTATGTTTATCACTATGTAAGAAATTGTCCGTGTCTTGAAATGTTTTAAATAAAGCAGTGACAGTGACAGTGAAAGCAGTGACAGTGACGTTAGATAGCAGCAACCCGAGGATTCTAGTAGAAAACGTGCTCTATCTTGTTCACACTCATCAGTACACGATAGTCGCGCTGTCATTAATAATAAAACCAACTTCAAGTGTTTAAGTAACAAAGTGAGAAAAGCTGATTTCACCATTTCCTGCTAAGAGGGAAGATAATCCTACGTGTTCTTCAACTCAGCAGTTCGGTGGGTGTGTCTACTCCACACAAATCACGGGAAACTAACAGTTCCATTCTTGTACGAACAACTCGTGACTTTAACGAAACTACCGAACTTTCGCGAAGAAGTCGTTACAGAGTTGCTTCCTACAAAAACTTCCTTCACCTCTGTTTTCCTCGAGTCATTGTCGGCTGTTTCAGGACTTTCCTATTCTTGTTCACTTGTTTTTAATCAGCTGTTTTCATTACAGTTCTTGTTTGTCTTGTTGCAGGTGAGGATTTGCATGAAGTAGGTACTGGAATTTCGTTTGAAGTTTCAAGCAGTTCATTGTCAGTAAGTGCTTGAATGTCTATTTCAGAATTAGCCTCTAATTAATTTAGCTTTGTAAGAGAATACAACTTTTGTTCTTTAAAATTTTATGTTATGTTTGTATGTTAGAAAATGCTATACATAATTTATACATATGTACACTTAATTTTATTTTAATTATTTAGGAATATGAGGTTTAGAAGTAGTAAGAAAAGTCCATTGTGACATATAGGCTTGAACATTTAGTGCTCCTCCCCTCTCCCATACTAGAAGCACCTTAGAATACGTCTTTCCGGTTCAAGTAAGATTTAAATTTAATTTAAGTTTTAGTTTAAAGTTAAGTTCAGCGGTTTAAGTTTTAAAGTGATATTGAACTATAGTTTATTGTATGAGTAATGCTAAGAGATTCCTGAGAACTTATCATTGCAATTGTATATATTAAACGGTTCACCAACAGCATTTATGTTATTCATTGCGTATTGAACAAAGCCTTAGTCAGATATATTACGTCAGTCTTTTATGAAATTAATAACCCTTTTAGGTCTAATCAACGATATATTGTCAGGAATATCATAATAGCTTTACTAATGTACACGATTCTACATTGTTTCCTATATCATGAGATCCTCTTGCGAACTACAGATTAGTATCTGTATGATTTATATTCGATGGAATAATGCTATAAAAACGTAGTTTTATAAATTGTAGGTTAATGGTTAAAAAAATAAGATAGTAAAAAAATTAAAAACTTAGCATGCTCAATTGCTAATGAAGAGTTTAAAGGCAGTAAAAATTTTAGTTTTCTTTTACTGAACAATCCCCCAGAAAAAAAAGAAAAAGAAGAGTTATGAATAATATACGCCGAATTGAAATAAATCTCTCAACATAGCCATGATACATTTAACCTGTGAACAATACAAAGTTTACATGAATAGTAATTAATTAATTAGCAGAGCCCGAGGATAGGTACCGTTTTGGACGGCCATTTTGTAAATCTGTCAACGTATAATAGTTGTCATTTTATTTTACCGTACTGCGTTGTTTATAACATTATAAATATACCAACATTCCTATTACTACATATTCTTCTTTAAAAGCACTCATTTATACAACATACAACCAGTACATACTCTCATA
>DWMF01000661.1:0-13640 GCA_018244815.1 Parelbella polyzona | reverse complement strand
CATATATAACAAGACACATCTCAGTTTTAACAGGGTAACAGAGGCGTAAAGTTATGTTATATTGTTAAAAATTCTTGTTACTTACACTATACATGGTAGTAATTATTTTAGATCAATTGGTGTACATCGTATCGAATGCATCGTCTTGCAGGTGAAGGGTGTTATTTTCTACGATGGAAAGTATGTTGAACAATAGAACGGGTCGCGGCGACGGAGAATGAAATAAAACAATGAACAGTTCCCCGTTTCCCGCGCAAAGTGAATTGGAATTCCGGCGATATGGAGCAAGAAGGTTGTTGTTTTATTTGAATTCTCAACATATATCCGATATTTTATTCGATGTTTAGGTTACAGTATATTTTTAAATAATTATCATTTTGTTATTTTAAAACTGGCTGTAATTTAGGTATTTTTGGTCGTTCTGTAACCGTAAACGTTACAACGAAAAGATTGCTAATTTAATATAACATTCCTTAATATTGTCTACCTATTTTAATACGTATAATACGTTTAATATAGTCTTTGTATTGGTAAAGCTTGAAGTATAATTGGGTATTTCTAGATCGAAATTACTGCCTATTTCATGAGACGTGTCACTTCAATGGTTAAATGTAATAGTGCTTTTCCCCTTTGTCTTCTTCTTTCAGGAACATACAGGCATAATATTATGTTCTTTACTTATGACATACATAGTTAAATAGGCACATAGTATTAATTAAATATTATTTACGTTCTTCGAATTTGGTATTTATGAAAACATCATGAGGAAATCTGCACCCTTTGACTTTAACCCTGTTTATTCTGAGACGAAAGGGTCCAACAGTGGAAAGATCAAAGGTATGATGATGAATATTATATTCACGTGTATTTTTAAGCATACACGTTGTCTTTCCTATAATACTCGCAGAACTGAAAAATATAAAAATAATACGTAATATTAAAAGCTATTTTGTTTAGGGAGGAATTTAATATTGTCCTTCGTCAAGTAAGGCTTCGCTTTTATCTAAATGTTCACAGCGTAGACGAAACTTTAACGAATATTGTTAATATGTATATGTACGTATTCTAAGATTTTTGTGTACATTATTTTATGTTTTCAACCCTTATTCCATGGCACATACATACATCATATCGGATAAAACGTGGAAGTGTCTACACTCCACTGCCGACACCTTCCGGGAAATACGCGCGTGATGTTATGTTGGTTTTGTTAAGAATAAAGAATCTTAAGTAGCAAATAAATATATCTGTCATCCATTACGCAAATATAAGGCGAAACAGTCGGAATGGTAGCGTTAATGTGAAATTTGCATTTTCATGTAAATCCTGGCTTTGACGTATTCTGAATCATTTCGCTGATTTAATATACATACTCTTCTTAGCTGATCTCATATCGCGTCTAAATCGTGACACGTTAACATAAAAAGCTTTGATAAAAATGTTTTGGTAACTATACGGTCGCGTGATAAAAATATCTGTCATGGATTGAATTTCATCATCGGATCATTATAATCATCGGTTATTAACGTGTAAATTAAAGAATTATGATCAGATAAGATCTAATATGCACTACCGGAATCCCTACAGATATTTCACAGCGAGGACAAGATGTTCCCAAGAGAGCACAATGTCTCAATCAGGACATTGCAAGATCAAGTTAGCTCCGTAAGATATGCCGGGACCTCCGGTAACGCTGGAAAATTCTTGTTACTTACACTGAATATGTATGTATAGTATAATTTTCTGTCCATTTGATAAAATCTACATAGTTAATGAGAGTGTTGATGGATGCAGGCGTCGAATGGGGTCACTTTAACTGATACAGCTGTTTCTTGGTCAAGACGCAGCTGTCTTGACCAAGTAGGTAAGATATTGACTGATATATCAGGAGTCTCAAAACCGACGTGCATTAAAGAATAGTGGTGTTAAATGTACAAGAAGCATATGAAGTTTGTTAAAATACTTGAAATTCGGTGCTCTCTGCTCACGTCGTAAGAGACTTGGCGTATCGAAACAACAGCAATACAATAATGTTATACAGCGAAGATGTAAATCTACAAAATAAGAGTGATTTAACGGAACAATCCTATAGCGAACTTACATAACAGAATCGCTCAATCTCCGTCATTTTGAGTTACGATAACCTGTGACGGGTCGAACAATAAATGTTTCCACACAGCGACATGTTCCACACAATAAATCGCCTATCGATTTTCTTGGCGACAAACGTTTGTTGGCAACACAAATGTTGGTTTAGGTTGGATTGTTTGCCTTGTTTGTTTTGCACGTGGCCTAGAAGCTTTTGATGAACAGCGCTACGAATGAGCATAATGAAGTTGGCAGTGCTATAGTTAAACATATTCGTTCTGTATATTCGCTATATTCTAAGGTTGTGTTAATATATTGAGTGTTATTTCTCCGAAGGTGTAGGCAGGAGAGTATAATAGTGTCACTTTTACCAGTTACGTCACATGTTTTGGATGTTGACCGATTACTATAATCTATATAAATCTCGTTTCATCATAAGAAGGTTTAGGCTTTTAGTCTACTACGCTGACATTGTATTATTTGTCAGATTTCACACATTGAGAAAATTGTGATAGGAATAAGGTTTGTAGACTTCCTCACCATGTTTTCCTTCACATTAATGAAATACATTTGATATTGATAATGCATATGATAGACAAATTTCCGTGTTAGGATTTAAGGATCAGATCCTAGGACCGTGGGATCAAATTTCTAACCACTAGACAGGCATCCAATCAATACAGAAATAGATAGATCTATAATCGGTTGCTTCATCATATTTACATATTAATTTTAAAAAGATACATTTTTAAATTTCAGTCCCGTCCAATTAATCGCAACGCACATTTTTAATTTTTCGATTTAACTAATTCCGATGGGACCTTTATTGACAGGTATATGATGTCACTAAAAGTAATTTACGTCAGAATTAAAGAGAGTGGCGATAAATCACAAAATTGAACGTACTTGTTTATTGATGTGTAAAGCAAACCAAGTTGCGGGACATCACTAGTAAACAAGAAAGTTACATTATACATATATCTTTATCATTATTGTTATATAATCATGCCAGGTCCATCGTACGCTAGGTAGTTGTGTTCATCTTTAAATGTATTGTTATTGTATTATATTGTCGCGTGACAGCTGTCAAAACGACTTGGTAGTTAAATCCCTGCTTATTATAACTTCGAGCTTTGAAAATCCGTCGCGCTGTTGTTGGGGTAAACGTCTTGATCTTGAGTTTTGAATTCAGAGATGATCTACTGACTTATAAATTTGACCTACGATACAAAAATAACTGCGATAAAATTCTTTATTTAAAAAGTTACTTAGAATTATAGATATTATGTACCTACGTAAAATTCGATTTTTGAAATATCTGTTTCTTGGTCTGTTTGTTTATTCGCTCATCACTTAAAAACTACTGAATTGGTAAAATTTTAACGAAACTTTTATATACATATATCTCGTTTCCAAGCCTAAACGCCAAATTGAACAAGAATGACAAAAACATAATTGTATTGAGTTGGATAAAATCTATATAATTGACCGCGATAACATTCGTTACCACAGAAAAATACAAAAGTATTATTTTAGAGTACAAACCTTAATTATTAAGTCCGGGTTTAATCAGTAAATTAAATTCAAAATGACATCATGTATTACATCATGTACTAGTATTTATAAATAAAATCGAATAACGAAACAGACCCGATTGCTCTATGTTTAAGTTATTTGTTCTGGACCAATAACAAATAATTTGTGTCACCGTTACATTGTGACCTTCTATCGCCAGTTTTTCTATCATTTTATTACGACTCTACGCGTGTTATTTTCATACGATAGTTAAACTATTATACAGATATGTATTATATATAGCATACAGCTAAGCTAATGCCGGCAGTCCTTGGAACCTTTGAACCACACCTGTGACTTGACGAATAATGTGAGATATTGTGATTAAGTGTCACTCTTCTTAAAGGCGAAGGAAGACATCGTGAGGGCACCTGCACTTGGCAGTTTGTTATAATGATCTATTAGGCGTGTTAAATCTTCCACAGTGGGCCAGGATGTAATGTATGACCCAGAAACCTAGATTATGGGTTGGTTGTGACGGATTGAAAGATTTTAGTAATTGAGTATCTAAGTTCGAATATTCGTTAAATGTGTTATTCTGTATACTAAAAAAATTGAAAAGTAATACATCAATGCTGACTTACTAAGTTGCAGAAAGTAGGCCATATGGGAAATCAGGCAAATGGAAGACACAACCCAGCTGTACGGAGTTTTGTAAAGTTATTTGCGTGTACAATGAACCTTACTGATCTTATTTATGAATATTATTATAACAATATATGCCTGTTTTCTCATTTCTTCCTAAGAATTATACTTTTAGCGTTGCATGTATTAAAATTACGTATAATATGTATTAAAATTACGTCCTTTATAGGGTAGGCAGGGAGAAAATATGTTTAATGGGAACAAAAGATGTTTAAAACGATGATATTTTACAACAATATGGTGGGAGTTTTGATCATAAATAGTGCTTAAATATTTCTCGTGAATATAGGTTTTAATATGAGAACCTAAATTGCGGAATTCATGATAATCGGAAGGCTACGCTTGCGTTGTATAGAAGATGCATTAAAACTTCCCAGTCAAGGTACCATAAGGTTTCGTAGTTATGCAACTTGTCCGTGCTTGGGCATGATCGCAGTAGGAATTTATTATTCTACGTCCACCTGCTTCCGTTTTAAAAATTATTAAACTGAATATAATGTATGAATATACGGAAAAAGCGTGCATGTGTAGTCAGTGAGGAATGTAGAAGAAGTACGAAAAGTGTGTAAGGATAGATATTTTTACCACTCCATGGTTTTCATCTGAACCGTAAGGGACTTTTTATTATATATATGTATAATAATCTATGTGTTGGGAACTTCCCATCGACGACGCAATTCAATTCAAAGCATAAAGCGTTAATAAAGACCCTCAGTGTCGTCGAGAATTTTATATTATGTTTGCCAATTAATCATATCGCGACACAACAACTACAGAACACGCAACGAATATTGCTTATATTTCGTAGATTTCATGCACTAATTAAAGTCATTAATTACGATTGTATCGTGGCTTTTCGAAAACCGGCTACTGCAAGCTCTGTGTGTTACAGCATAATATATTATGCTTCATTTGCTACGCATGCATACCTGTGCATGTTGCAGCGCTCGTAGCGTAGCGGTGCGCAGCGCAGGCCGCGAGCGCACTGCTGTCGCACGCTACGCACGCCGCCGCCGCACGACGCCGAACACGGGCCTCGTTCTGTTGACCACCTGCGCGCATCAAATGTTTTCTTCAGTATTTTTATTTAACAATTTACAGTCAGCAGTTTCACGCGCCTTACAAAACGTTATAAAGAACACTAAGATATGCAAGTTTCCTCATAATATTTTTCTTCATTGTTATAGCTACTGAAAAATCTAAAAACGCACTTTATTTTGTAAAGAGGTGTGCGCCAGGATTTCAACTCTTGACCGAAGTGTTTACATGAATGTCTATACATAAATGTATTATTTAATTATTAGTCTACTCAGTAAGCTGTCGATAAACCACTCATGTTTGTCAGCGGTTAAATTGTCTCCGTCATCATTTGCGTTACCAATATGATATGTAAGAGCCATGACTGCGGATGTCAATTTATTTCAATTTTAAACCGACAAACTACTCCTATCGCCTAAGTAATTTAATTAAAATATCTGCTGATTATTCAAGTACATATATACTTGCGACAGTAGTTATCTAAGCGATATTATGAGTTTTCACAGAAACAACATCATAGTTCTTCGTAAGCTATACGCATTAATCTTCTTAACTAGTTTATTATTTCACGAAAAACAGAACACAAACACTGCTATTACGAATATATATGTTATAGAGAATATTCCAATATTAGTTATGGAGCAAACCAGTAGCAACACAAAAATATTTCTCGAAGGTTGAATATATATTGAAGGTTTGTTCCAGAAGGGCGGAAATGTTCATTTGGTAATTGCTATAGAAGAGCAGTGTAGCATCACTGGTCCGATTATAGGATCAAACTTGGGAGAAGTTGATCTAAAGAAGGCAGCAACGAGATTGTTGCCCGTTGAAAGGTATCCACTGCGATGCCTTTAAAATTAATTACAAAGCTGTATAATTCAATATCAGGGGACGGAAATTAAGTAATGTAAAACATTTACGAGACTCACCGAGCTTAATACAATAAACGCTCCAATTCCGCAATAATAAAAGGAATTTTAATAGCTGTTCTATCTACTGTTAATATGAACAGCGATAATATATTATGATATATCCACACACAGCCATCTCATCCCAAAGAAACATCAAAAACCTTGTGTTATAGTAACGGTTGACTATATATACGAAATAAATAGGTATATATCTATATAGATACTTTTTTTACACGCAGACACAATAAAATATTATATCTTTAAGCCTTTCAGACTTTGCGTCGTTTCATTTTTGCGCTGTAATATTAACGCGATATTACCTCCACGTTTTATTCTTTTATATGATGCAATAAGGAGTATGCTTAGAGATCTGCCAACCAAAGTTAACATGTGTCAGACGTTTACTGACACTTGTGCTCAACCAACCGTTTGAGCTTTACTTCAGTCAGTCAGTGAACGCTTTATTGACTGTTAGTAAGGCAGCACCAACACATTTTATTTTAAAGTTTTGTCGAGATTGTATAAAATGTTATGTCTCATTATGTAATACGCGTGCTTTGTTTAACATTATTTTATGATATAGTAAGGTATAATAGAACTTTGAACATTTAAATAACAGTCTAATTTAACATATTTCATGTATACTAGCGTTGTTTTCTAGTTCTGAAATACTGTTTATAATGTTATTTAGGTATATACCCATATACCTATAATATTTTTTAATACGTAATACTGTCCACACTAATAATGTCAAAAAACTTCATTTTAAGCCACATTTTTTTACATAATCTGAAGTCATTCTAAGAAACGGAACCAGAGAATTGAAACGGAATGAGTTAAAGTCAAAATATACGTATTTGAAGCGCAAAAAGTTTATTTTTTTTATAAAAATAGATAGTGAATAGAGTTTGTGTTCTTCCACATAAGTTAGAAAAAAATTTTACGAGTGACGTAGAGGGAAAATGCGAGAAATCTTCGTAAACAGATTCTCTCAAGTAGACGTAAAGAGTTTCTTGTTCTCAACTATCTTCTAAAGAAACATCATTACGTCGAAGTAAAACGGGCTTGTATGACAGAGACTCCGAAATTTAAAAGAGAGCTCTGTGAGAAATAGTAGTTTTCCATCGAAGCGGAACAAGTATCGAGCTGCAAAGGAGTCTTTTGTTCATCTCCAGGAGATCGTGGAGATACGTAATAACGACATCTGGTAAGAAATATATCGCGAACTACTTTTGTGTTGATAGAACAAATATTACACGACAAAAGAGTGTTAAATATTGTGACGATGTTGTCAAGTTAAAACTCTACTCATTTTTGACTTACCTTTTGTATAATGTTATAAATATATGTATATTTTAAAATAGGTTCTAGTAAAGAGTGCATTCAGCGATAAAATACATCCGATCTTATGATTCTGATGCATTATATTAAATTTCACAATATTGTCATAACGCTTAGAACAGATAACGAACGCTAGTCCTTTTTGTCTTAAACTTGACTTGATATCAAGCAAGCGAAACATTGATGTGATAGTGACTGCGATCCATTTTTTCTTAAGCACTTAGCCACGATTTAACATCACTAGAGAAACTTGGATCATAGTCCGTCCCGTTATTCATATACATATTGGTGGTAAATAAATGTTAGTACCTACACAATTTATAAATTATTTTCTATAGCGTCCTAATAACATCTATACGATATAGTTGCCATCGTACGATTATAATAGGAATAGACTTCTAAAGGCGTTCTCGTCCTCAGAAATATCCTAATACCAGTCTGACCCTTGCGGTCACCAATCTGAGGGTATAATGGAATTGCCCAAGTTGACCTTTTGTCCTAGACAAGGACGGGCGTGTCATTGACATCCTGAGAAATGACAATAAATTTCTGCCCTCAATAATGAAGACAATCTCGATAGGCATATACTCTATATTCGATATACAATTTATTTTGTAAAGCAATGAAAAAAAAAATCTAAAAATTCAGATAAAATATTATTTGCATAAAAATATTCCACGTGCTTACCTACTTAGAGTTCGAGCTAACTCCATCTTAAGTTCCACAAGGTACGGTTTAGTTCTGACGTGAAAACGTAAAAGATACCAGACAATTACTGCGTCATCTATAATTATATACTGTCTCTATTGTATTGTCTCCATTGTATTGTCTTGATGTACAATAAAGAATATTTGTATTGTATTGTATTGTATATAATAATATATAGCAACGTCTAGTGTGACAACAAATAGGTACAAACGATATTCACAAACAAATCGAAACTGCCGCATCATCGTGGTGCTTTGTGATATCAACATTATTAATATTAAGACCGGAACAAATATGTTTGGGCACAACATACCAACTCAAACATACGAAGCCATTTGCGGCTGAACGTGAATTTGGTACAACGCCAAGTGTGCCATGGTAATGGTTACAGATCGGTCTTGGCCGTACCTTGACCTGTTAAAACTTTGCGAAAACAAGAGAATATTTTATTGTATACAATAGCTACTTAGAAGTGTACACAATTATACCTATTTCAACATTATGTGCTTGCATTAATCACTTTTGTTTTGAAACTAAAACTTCTTTCTTTTTGATATCACATTTGTTTTCCGAATCGCTACAATAATGACGATTTGTCAAAAGTAATGCCGGAAATTTCAAAAGTTCCATCAGCCCAGCTGTATTTTATTGTAATAGACTCAAATTCTGCTTGAGATGACTACAAAATAAAATTCGACACTGTCTTCGACGGTTATACGAAACGCGTAACGTGCCCTTAATGCTTACACTGCTGCATAGTAAATCGATGTTCCAGCAATCGACTAATCGATATAATAAGGATTTGGTACTTTAAAATGAGAAAAATGACATAAGTAGACAGGTAGGCCAGCTGATGGTAAGTAGGTAGTAACTGTAGCTTAAGACTTGTGCAACTCCAGTGGAGTCCTCAACGCAATATACTCGTAGATTTGGGAAGACCGTTTTTTGTACCTGCCTTCAAAAGTATTTTTCGCGCACTGAAAAGATCTCGGAAAGAAATTTATGCTATACTTCAAACGTATTTGTCAGATCTCACCTGTACTCCATGGGCCTGCTCCGACCCGCCGGCGTACTGTAGTTAACCGAAATGTCTATTGTAATTGTTTCTTCCATTGGAAAATAACGTTCTGGAACAGCCTACAAAAACAACGTAGTTCCGTTATTCACACATATTTATATGTTCATACACACTTTGTATAATGTATGTAGTTGTAACCCTGAAAACAAGTAGTTATACAATATTTCAATCATAATGATTCTCTTAGGAATTTCTTAAAATAGTAAAATACCTAACGCATGAAACAAATAGACGGTATAGTTGGACATAAATCTGAGACGAATTAAAATTACGTTAAAACGAACTTTGATAATAGAAAGTATTTAAACATTCTTATGAAAAATAAACAGAGCATTCAAAGAAATCTCGTCCAAATCGCGAAGGTATTTCCGAGCAATTAAGTCTATCCTGTACATTTAGCTTATACAAAAATATTCCGACGTGAAAAAATTCCACGATACGCAGTTTTTTGGATGTGACACCTCTCGGGATTAAGCAAAAGCGGAATGAGACATCGGTATCGTATTATATAAAGTTGTTAATGAGTTCTCAATTAACTTAGGGAAGGTTGAAAGCGCTTCTGAATAATTAAGGTTCCGCTACTCGACCCTTGTCATCAAATGTTTCGTCTCAGTTCACGATACTCACATACATACATAGATCTATCCCTTTTGTGGTACGCAGTTCGTATTATTTTCTATATGCTTTCTTAAGAAGTCATATTATTGATTTCCCATGGGCCGCAATGCCTTTCAACAGATCCCGCCCGAGTCGTTGTGGAATAATATTGTTACGCTTAAAAATGTACAGTCAAATAGAGTTCATTCAAATGATATTTATTTACTGCCTCGTATCGTCACGTACTTGTTGTGGATCGTAAAAGCGTACCATAAAGAACTAGCGTTATATCCAAGTTGCACAAGGAAATATGAAAGTATGAGCATTACGGATTTATGCATCTATCTCAGTCTGTAATATCCTCGGATAGTAGCTCCGCTGCCATCCTCTTATGTCTTTTGCGCGATTCCAGTGTGGAATTGGAACTAACTATTTGCGATAAGCTCAAATTCTGACATTGTAAGTCTTTAGACTTATATCAGAATTCAGAATTTCACAAATACCTACAGTGGCTAACAATGTATCATGAGAACGTTTATCTTACGCTTCAATAGACTAGTAGTGTTTTATCATTTTTTGTACTCCACGTGTTTGACGTAAAATAAGAAAGGATCCTTACCATAACCATCAAATCGGTCTGGAGCCGCGACGACGATGTGATACGAACATCTGTATCAGTTTGCTTCCACTGAATAAGACTTCCCGCGGCTATTACTTCTCCCTCGTACCCAAAATGTTCCCCTTCTTTTATGTCGATAACGTTGCTATCTACTTCGATAATCTGCAGGTTTTGTGGCACATTTGGGTCGTATTTGAGATAGTTGTCCTGTTTGTGGTCTATCTCAAAGCGTTTGGAGTGTTTAGCCAACTCGAGTATGGGACGGTCTCGGCGGCGTTCTCGTATAGCGATGTTGAGTGCTACCGGCGTCGCTATGTGAATAGACAGTTGATGCGCTTCGTGAGGTATCACCGTGAGACGAGTCCAAACTTGAACAAGAAATTTTCGTTTATATACAAAAATAAGTCTTAAGTGTATCAAAATAAAGAAAATATTTATAATTACACCGAGTACGAAGAAATGCCAATATTTCTTTGTTACCGAATAAGCTGTTAAAAAAATATTGATTTATATGATTCGCGGACAAGTAATATGTAAGTATTGAAAATCATGTAGAAATTTAAATATACATAAATCTAATTTAAGTAACACCGTTATAATGAACATATTAGGTTAAAAAATAAATAACATCTGAATGACAAAAGAAAAAAATGAATTATATTCTCTTTTTGTACCTATACATATGTACGTCCAATTGCTAGACATGTGTATATAAAAATCGTTTTCGAGTTAAATCACGGAACGTAACATTCAGCGATGTTAACAGAAGTTCCCTAACGAGCATAATCTGATATATGAGTAGACTGTACTACTCGGAACTAATAAATCGAAGAAATAATATCTTTACTCATTAGTATTTGGGAGCTCGTAAAATTTGCCACTTAAGTGGGTAATTAGAGAAAATACTGGCAATACTAATAAATTAAATTATTGACCAAATAGTAGGATACACTTACACGAGTAATATAATAATATTACGGCATATCTATACAATAGTATTTGGCGATATCATAATTATTAGATTTGGGCAAGAACAGTTGAGTTCTGTAAAATCTACTTGAACATTATTTCATATTACAGTAATTACTTAAGTACATGTATGTAGGAAATAATTTCTTAAATTATTATTATTATTATATTCACACGCCAGGTCTCTCACCGTTTAGGCAGTGAACACCAAGTGCCAAAAGTCTGTAACCTTATGGACCAGATTAATTTTATGATACCTACATTTGTTAAGTATAATATCTTGGGATGTCTCCCACACACGCCCATCTGATCCCAAAGTAAGCTTCAAGAGAGCTTGTGTTATGGTAAACAGACGGCTGATAAACTACATACATGCGTATCATACAAATATTTATTTTGGATGGGACTCGACCTCCGTCGCAACAGGCAGGTTCACAAACCAGTCCACCAACGGGCCAGTCAATAAGCTGCCAGTATAATTAATAAGCTAAAATGTTTACCTTTGCCGAGGTCCCTGGTGTATATGTGAGTATTGTTGTTGCAGTAGCCATCTGGACACCAGTTGCAGGCGGGATCAGTGCTGTTGCACTGGCCTTTAACACATGTGCCCTGGGAGACAAAGCATTATTTAAGTATGAATCATGATTGATTTAAACTCCACTCAGTATGTAACAAGACGCAAATTATCTTCTTACTAAGATGCCGGTTTTCAAATTTATTTACAAATGAAATGTTTTCTTAATATTGTAATAGCACTTGCTATAGCGGTGAAAGGAAACATCGTTAAGAAACTATATAAAATTGTAAATTGTGATATAATCGGAATTCAGCGAAATAATTGCACTTAAATGCGTAAAAACGTTTTTTATTAACAGTATCTTAGGGTATTGCACTGACATTCACACATGTGCTGTAAAGGAATGCTTCATATGGTTAGACATTCCGTTGAATGCATATGGAAGACCACAGTTATGAGATGTCCGCTATCTTTGGATACTTGCAATTATAGGATTTAACGTAGCTACTAAGGTTCCATAAAGGACGTGGCATAATAATATTAATTATTATATGTCGTAGTAATGAGTGACATTTAAACGTGTATGTTGTTAATGTCATGTCGTCTTGTTAGGTCCCAAGGGGGTAAACAGAGAGCATAGAGTGCCAAATATTCTGTCCTTGTACACCTGAGGTTCTTTGTCTACAACAAGTACTTCGTTTTGGCAAAATAACAAACAAAAAGTATTATAATGCGTATTCATATGTTATAAACTATTTGTATGTAATTAGCTTGAATATAATCAATAAAATATAGAAAGAAACAAAATCATAATCAATTATTTCATGCATTATTTAAAACCACTTCAAGACAAAACGATATCAAAGGAAATTATGCTATCTGAAACAAAGAGCTTTTGTGACGTAATACAATTAATAATTCAAACGGAATCAAGAAATATTTTACAATTACAGATATGCTTTTCACATTAATTTGCGTATAAAACAAGCCAGTATTTTGATTAATGAGATTCTCGAATCTAGAGGTCGGTGGCATTGCATTGACCTTGCTAACATATGGTCCATTAGTATGATATTAATTAATCGCGAATGTACAGTTATGAGTCAGTGAATCATGTGTGCATTAGAAATGGTATGAGGAACCTCTTCCTTTTTTAAGTTCCGATTTTAAAATTAGAATCAAGCATCGAGAATCTGTTTTTAAATGAACGGTACGTGTGTGACATGAAATGAGGTATTTTTCTAAATAGCAATTTAAAAAATACAACATGTTCAAAGAGACATGTCTCATACAGTAGATTTATTATATAAAATTCGACTGTTGATATTTATGAATTCTAACTATAAGTAAGAAAGCTCTTAGACTGATGTACCAATAAATGTCTCTCGCGTGAAACTTAGTTTTGGGGACATTTAGGTTGTATTAATGAAAATTAAATTAAAATGTAAAACGATATAACACGTGTTGATACCGATGACCTTCGTTCACGAGGTTAGGTGGATTGTTATGGACTTTAGGGAACAAGGTACCTGAAAGCATAGATCGAAAGGTCGT
>DWMF01000660.1:0-13650 GCA_018244815.1 Parelbella polyzona | reverse complement strand
GGTACTATTAGATTGTTCTGATTAAAAATTTCTAGTAGTGATTGGGAGTCTGGAATTGTACCCGGTGTATGGCAATATGCTCACCCCTTATTCCATGCGATATAACAGGTGGAACGTGTGAGTATACTACACACTTCTGCCTACCTCTTCAGGATGATACTCCTATTATGTTATGTTATATAGTCATTTATTCAGTCATGTTAACGTACAATTGTCTTGCATAATCAATCACTTTTAAAAAGGTAATTATATTAGATTATTATCAATTACTTATGGAAGTAAGTCTATCATTTGCAGATAATTTCAAAAATGAGATTATTTTATATTATTAATTTGATGCTACAAAAGTCTCGGACTTAATTACTTACATAAGAATATCGCTCATACTAAATGAGAAAATTGTTTTTACGTTATATTTATTATACATATATTGACACTTTAGGAAATAAGATTTGTATAATCAAGAAAATACGAAAGTATTTTGTCCATTTGTCTAGCGTTTAATATTAATTTCAAAAACATAATTATTTATAAAGTATTTAACACGTCTCGTTTGTCACTAATATTCAATACAGTGTCGTACTAATTGATTATAAAAATTAAAAGGTCAATCGATTACGTGTATATTTGAAAAAAAAAAACATCTAAGTAATAAGTAGTAAGTAGGTATATGTATAGTGCGTAATTAAAAAACTAATTATTTGTAATCATTTATTATCATTGTTGAACGAACATTAATCATTGTAATCAGCGTATTGTTTACATAAGACTAATTAAATGTAACGCTTAATCGAGGACGTACCACTCATTAATATTCATTCCCTTGTCTATAACCAGAATCACTGTAGTATGGACCTAGCCGCCATCGCCAACGTGCCCGCAGCCAGGGCGGTTGTATGACCGTTACAACTGCCACCCAATATATCGTGGTCTCTACTGTTTGCGAATTTCCAACCGCTTGTCTTAACCGGATATTTTAATGTCTCGTGTGTTGTACGAACGTCTGGAGTAAAACATCCACGGTCTGCTTGGAAGCGAAGAATATTCACCAACCAAGGACGCCGTAAAAACTGCGCGTGTCCATCCAAAGCGCATAAGCACACTGATAAATCAAACATATCTTTTAATTATGACATATTCTATAATTACTATACTTAAGAGTCCAACGGAAAAAACGACATTAACATTACATTTTCTTCGGCCAAACATTTTGCATCCCATGCACCACGTGTAATTAGACAGAAACGATTAGGAGTAATTTTGTATAAATGAATATTATTCTAAGTAATTTCAAATTCCTCTTAACTTTTCTGCTCGCTCCACAGCCACTGTTATATTAACAATTAGTGAACAGCTATTCTTTTAAACAAATATTATTTAATTGTGTTAATAAATTTAGATTTTATTACGCTACAAACTGGAAATATACATAATACCTATATAATGTAGGTACCATAGCAAAATTATATTCACGGATTGTTGCTAAATAATATTAGCTTAATTTATTAACATAGAATTTAAGCAAAATAACACCGGCTGCAAATAACTATTTTACATTTATTAAAATCAAGGTTAAATGACAGGCGACAATTTTTGTTCTCGCAACGAATAAATAAGAAAATGCTAATTAAATACCGTGTTCCAGCAGTAAATCGACGATTTGAAAGTCACGCGATGCAATATATTCAACTTCTTGATACGCGATGGAACAAAACCGCCGGGACATTCGTTTATCTTCCTGCTCAGAAAATATACTGCATCCACGACCGAATCTAGCTTGCTGTAGAATTAGCAACCTGGAGTAAAAATATAAGTTAACTTTTAAATTAATTATCGTTTTTAGAAAAGGAAACAAATATAATAATATATGTGTACAATGTACCTATTGTGAATAAAAACATAATAAACATGGACGCCTATGAGAAAACCTTTATGAAATACGACAATATAAAATTATAAGAGAAGAAAAAATTACAGCTACTTAAAAAGAATAAAAGAGAAACCTAGCAAGAAAACAGCGAGTAATAAGATTAAAATTATCTAATTACAAAATTAGAACACAAGATTTTCCAAATTGTAAATATCAAATCGTCTGTAATATCTAAATTAATATGCAATTTTCTCATTTTAGTTAAATTAAGATCGCTGGTACCTCGTCCAGGCCTGGAGCCCAAAACATTGAATAATGTATCGCCACGTCCAGAGGTGACAGTCCAACCCGGTCTTTATAAATATTGAATCATTGGAGATTTTAATTAGGCACAATCCATTACATGCGGTTTTAGATGTCTATGACATTTGCAATATTACTTGCCAGCTCTATTACATTATATAAAAAAATCTCGTTATCTTATTAAAGTCAGTTAGCGTCAGAATAGGTTCATTAGTGTTGTCTATTGTGGTACGTGGGGTCTCACGTCAATTTATTATAACAATGGTTGTTTCATTAGTTTTTGTTTTTCATTAAAACAGCAACGAAACACTTAGAACACAATCATTTCATTTTGCTAAAAGCTGTATACTCCATAAATTAAATACAATAATTCTATTTTATATCTATATATTGAATATAATGTATTAACTTAGATACCTAGCTAGAGCCCTTCTTCGTTCTTCATAAACAGTCTGTATGATGAAGTATTGGTGGTTCTGCATATGAATAAAAACACTGGCTGAAACCCATATTCCAACAGTAGAGTGATAAATAGATCAATTATATTATTCCCATTAACCAAATAGCCTATGAACTATGTATGTACAATGTACATGTATGTATATGTATATGTAGGTATATGTAGGTATATGCCGGTATATGTCAGTTTTAACGTACAGCGGCATTCCATAGACATTGTCGTTTGAACTCGAATTAATTTCACATAAATATATACATGTCAACCTCAATTGTATGCAATAAGTAAACGTACATTTTAATTCCTCTGTCAAGTACAATTGTTTGTTTATGTATTGTAAGCCAAATCATTCTGACATAATATTATGTAGAGAGATTGAATGTTATTAAATTGAAATAAATAATGCAACTAATAATTGATTCCATTTATTATAATAACCTTTTTAAAATTTGTTCGAAAAATAATAATAACAAAATCAAGCCTATCGCAAGTATCTACTTAGCAATTATGTTACGATTCTTATCAACATTGTCTAAAGGTTAAACATCGCATCTAAAGACAGAATTTTTAATCTTACGCTGTTATATTCTTTAAGATTAAAATAAAAAATGTGTATATTTAAATAATTTTAAATAGCACAAGAGACCATACCTACATAAAAGTGATTATATATGTACCGGAAAGATTACGAGACGCTTGTGAATTACTGCGTTTATGAATGTGTATTTAATTATATATTCATATGGGAATTACCATTAAAGTATTACCTATGTTTGATTTCGTATCTGTAAGCCAAAGAGTGTCCAAAAATGTTAAGTCGAATTTAATATTTTATGTACGAGCTAATGTCGAACTTAAATTACTATTAATTTTAATTTTAATCCGTACCTGTGAGCCAGAGCATATCCAAAGTCAGTGCCATTCAGTAAAATGTCGTGACATAATTTTAAAACTTCACATTTCCATTTCACGGGTCCAGACGGTATTTTTTTACCTGAAGCTAATGAAACTAAACACAAATCTAAAAACATAAAAGTTGCAGTGAATAATTTTTATACATAGTTAAACAAACAACTCATTACAAATGTCATCGTAAATGTATTTAAATATAAAACTGGTATTTTTTACGCATGCTGGACACACGATTTTCCCACAATTGAAGGAGACCAAGAACCATTATGGTGTTGGTGAATGGGAGGTGAGTGAGGATACAAGTTAGTGACCGACCTCTGTATCAGATACTTTTAAACCATCCTGATAACCTGTAACAATATAAGAACCGAGACAGACTGCTTGAGGTGTACTCAAAAGCACAGAAAGTCTCGCAAAGAACAGACGGTATATCACTATCGGTCATCCATCCAATTGCCAGCACCTCTCAACGTTTTATAACATTACAGATGAGTCACAATGGTCTACCTCATCAGCGCTCTAAGACCTTTAGCATATTTTAACGTAGGTATTTAAGTAGGTAACATTTATGACAATAGGTTCACCGCCTATTATTCCATGGGACGAAAACGTAATTGGTGAAACGTGGGAGTATAGGTACTACACTCCTTTGCCTACCCCTTGGGGAATAGAGGCGTGATGATGTTACGTTTTTTAACGTATACACTTGTATAGGTATATTTAAAAAAAATGAAAACTTTTGTCTATTTCTTGAAAATATTTAATAACAATTCACTAAGAACTTAAATGTATGACGTACAACACATTATAGGTATTATTATAAACTTACCAGATTGTTGAGGATTGGGTAGCCACGACTGTATATCATCGAAACTTTTTAAAGGCCGTTTGCTGTATAAGGTTTTCTGGTCAGAAAAAGATATTTTTTTGTCTATAGACGTCAAATCTAATTCGGGTAAGCGTGCGACCCACGTGGACGCATTCTCAAAAAGAGAAAAGACTGAAATTAAAATAAACTATTAAGGTTTTCTAGACCTTGAGTAACTTAATTATATCATTGGTGTTTATTGTTAATATCCAAGACAGTTAAACCTGTCTTAATATATTAATTTTTAATTCAATTACTAAAAGCAAGCGTTCCATGAAATATTTGATTATTAAACCACCTATGATCGTCTATCTATAATTCATACTCACTTCTTTCATATTTATTATTAAGTGGGTCTTTGTTTTTCCTGACCATATAACTGAAGTAGTTCGAAACTTTTTCTAGTTTTGCTATCATCGCTGCTAAATAAACACGTAATTTCATCGACAAAACTTGATTGTTATCAATATAAATACGTTTCAAATTCACTGAAATCAATTTATTAAAATATAACGCTATTGTTCTTAGACATTTCAATTTTATTTTTATATAAGTATTCTTTCAATATATGGAACAGAACATGTTGAGTAATAATCTTACCATTCGCCAAAAATAAACCGAAATAAAAATTTATATCAATATCATTGGGATGATCGTTAGAAAAGTCGACAATACGACGTAAAGCTTCTAAATATTCAATCAAGTGCGAATTATTTGGTAATATTTCAAACGTTTTTGTGGTTAATTCATTATTTTCATCAAACCCTCTATTATTATTAAAATTGTCGAAACTAAACACGAAAATAAATAAAGAAAAACACAAAATATATAAATAATAAAACATTATATTTTACTGATTTTTAACTTATTGTTTAATCACATTTCAGGAAACTTAGTGAATAGTTGATTTATTCACACCGGTTTTCACATTCCTCCCGTTTTTCCCGGACTCGGCTCAAAGAAAAACTGTTGTTTATGGGCAACATCTCCCGTTTATATCTCCCGCCGCTCCGACTTATATTTAGTATGGAACGTGCGCAGTAAAAGTCCGGTACATAATTGTAAATACATAGCAGTCACCAATTTTTCGTAGCACTAATGTTTCGAGCAAATAAAGTAGGTTATATGTATTGTTTTATATGCACGCTGTAAAAAATTAATGGCTATTCTATTAAATATACTTACTTAGTTAAGTGTCGAGGGTATCAAGAGTAATGTATCCCTTTTGTTTTCGCAGCCATCGGAACCTCTCAGGAATTTGTCAAAACTTATTTCCAAGAAATAATTGTTAAATTTTATACTTGCATGTTACTCTGTAGTAATGTAGTACCTAATGGAAGTAATGGAAGTTAATAATAATTTGTTATCCGGATGGCCAATGAACGAACCGCCCTGCCGGCGGTAGTGTTCCCGGACACATACAATCTAGAACTCTGCAAAATATTGGTGAATAGGATGTTCCTAGCCACGCGCCATTCGCAGCCAAATGCTAGCCTATCATATAATAAAAAAAAGTATGAAAATCTAGGCATAAAATACAAATGTAAAAAACGGCCACAAAACTTGGTTTGGAACTTTTCACAGCTAACCGTTTAAATTAAAATACATATGGCCTAGGTTTAATACTTTTTTTAAATATTTTATAGTGTTACGATTATTATTAAGCAAGTTGTTTTTGACCGTCACTATTAAACAGATGGTAGTGAATTCAATTCCCGTCCAGGTAAAACTTAAAATTTGAAGGTAATTTACTCTGTATCATTATTATCTTAATAAAACCCAGTGTTAAATTTGCAATATGCACGCATACTAAAGCAAGGATTTCACCGAATTTCGCTTATTTTTAAACACGAGTTTCATTTATAATCATTGTTACATTTTATTACTCTACTGTGTAAGCCGATCAGACGCTATATCTGTCTAATGATATGCATAATATATTATGATAAAAGAGAAATTACATATTATACCTACTTATTTATAGTTAAGACGAGTTATTGAAAAAGAATGTTACATTCTTGTGAGTATCAATTTCAGGCCACGTTTATTTATCAGATCATAGGTTATGGTTCTTTGTTACACCCGTAATATTTGTCACAATAATTAACATTTAAAAGGTATTATACAAGGAGATTGCTACCGATATTATAACAGGCGGTTTTTCCCTAGAGTGACATAATAAAGTAACAAAAGACAAACATTTTTAAATCCAAGTTTATTTAGAAAAATACGTGCTATTTGTAAAGATTAACATAAGTAATTGCGAAGATGTGCCTGCGGCGGGTGGCTTAGAAGCTATTTGAATAATTTATTCCTTGAAATAAGTATAGAATAAACAACAATTTCCACAGTATTTGCTACGTTTTCACGTAATGAAACTATATTTTATTTAACATACATTCGAAATAATAAATAATTTTACTGGCACTGTCAGACCTTGGTCTAATAATTACAAGCACGACTATTAAGCTAGAAGTCCCGAATTCAATCCCCTAATCGGGCAAAGTATTGGATTTTTTGAAATTGGAATTTCATATATAGTAGCACAAAATTTGTAATTGAGCTCGGCATAAGTCATAGGGTTCATCCCCTATTACAAGGGATATATTATACCATAACTGGTGAAAAGTGATAATACTCCACTGCTCTACTACCTCTTCCTCGAATTTCAAGCGGAATGTTGTTTTGAATTCTACGTACATATCAAGTCTTTATATAAAAAAATTTATCATTTTTAGAAGATAAAACTCAGTTTTTTAACAGAAAATGGTACTTGGACATTTAGACAATCTATTAATTAATAACTATTTTTGTCCGTATTTTACGTTCGTTTTTGCACTTACGGTATTTTGATATTTTTTATGTTAGTGAAATAAAACAAGAATACTAATGTTATAAAAATACACTTATTAGGATAAATTAAGTTAAAATAATATGTGTAATTTGAGAAACGTAACTTTTTGCCAAATAATAAAGCTTTTCTATTGCCATTTTTTTAACTTTAATATTTGAACGCGTCCGTCCCATTTATGAGCTTTTATATCTAGTAACACTAATGCAGAAGTCACCATTTTGAAGTATCATCGTAAAATTGTTGTTTTTCGATTGTACGTTATTTCCCGCAGTAACAATGGGATTAGCTACTGTTATAGAGAATGAGGCTCATTTTCAATCCGAAATGGCCAATGCCGGCGCAAAATTAGTGGTCGTAGACTTCACAGCGACCTGGTATGTATAACCTTTTTGTGGATCAAATTCTCCAGTCATCGTCGTTGATACTGAATATAACCGCATGATTTGTATATAAATTTTCTTGAATTAGGTGCCCGCCGTGCCAACGCATTGCCCCTATATTTGAGCAGCTGCCTGCTAAGTTCCCCAGGGCGGTGTTTCTGAAAGTTGACGTAGATAGATGCGCTGAAACTGCCAGTGCTCAAGGCATCAGTGCGATGCCTACATTTGTCTTCTACAGAAACAGAGTAAGTATCGATTTACCATTTAGCTTCAAAATTAGTGGTAATTTTTTACTAATAAGATTAATGCAGTTCATTATTAATAAAAGTATCGACAGCGGACGCTCGCTTTATTGTGTATATATTTAAAGATTGTAGTAGGCAGGTACATACTAACTAACAAGACTCAAACCTTATCCACAGGGGCTTCAACAGATATAAGTATGATTAGTCCATAGGCAATGGGTTCAGTGCATAATATCAAATTGCTTTAAAGCTATTTGGCATAGCTATAGCACAAGAATGCATGTTACTTTATGTCATATTAATTCTATTTTTATCTAAAATGCTTATAAATTAAAAGAGGTGTAAAGATGATTTACTAAGCTGATTTCACTGTGATCAAATAATGTAAATGTATCATAGCATTCTAAGTATTGTAAATGTTGACACTAATTGGAAAATGTATGATTTGTGTTACTTTCTATTACACCATCGCACTAGCACTACTAGCTTCTAGGTTTAGAAGTTAGTAGTGCTAGTTTAGAATTTTTATTATGGTTATAATAAAAATTAAATTACAATGTCACCATATTGTTTTATATTGTACATTTCTCAATTAAAACTTATTTTGTCTTGATTATTATATGCCAGCTATCACGGCTTATTTTATTATTATTATTATTATATGCCAACTAGTGGGAAGAATATGAATGACTTAATTCTGTTATTCTAACAAAATCTCTCCTTGTTACCCTATTCCCTCTACTTATACCATAAGGAGTGTGGTGTGATTGTATAATATTAATCACCACATCAAAGCTACAACCACCTATATTTGTTAATATCGACATTTAAATTATTCAAATCAAATTGAAATGTTATAATGCAATATGATAAAAATTTTACATTCGACTGCCTCCTTGGTCGTGTGGTTGCAAGTGTGACTGCCGATCAGGAGGTCCTGGGTTCAAATCCCTGGTTGGCTACTATTGGATTTCTAATTTACAATATCTACTAGTGACTGTGAGTCTGGATCTGTGCCTTGTGCATGGTAGTAAGCTCACCACCTACTCCATGGGATGTAAATGTAACTAGTGAAATGTGGGAGTGTATTACATGCTTACAGGCATGATGTTACATAAAACATGTATAAAAGTATTACATATTATAAACTTTTTGTATGGCTTATATTGGATTGGGCATCATGTTTAAGTAAATAAATTTTACAGACCAGAATTGACCGGCTACAAGGTGCTGATCCAACTACTCTAGAGAATAAGGTTAGACAGTACTATGGTACTGAGGAGGCAGTTGATGAAGATACTGCAGTTGCAGGACATGTAAGTACCATTTATGAATATGGATATACTTTTACTTCACTTACTTATTATACCAGCTTTATAATGAATTCAGTGGATATTTTATTCTAAAACAGTTTATTTATTCATATAATATTAAAAAAAAAACATTTTGTAGTACAACCAATACTAACTCAATGTTGTGGTCTAAGTACTCTCAACTGACAGAGTGTTACCACATGGAATTGCATAGTTTTTTCCACAGATGGACTTGGTAACATTCATCTCAAAGAATGAGTGTGAATGCCTCAATGAGGCAGATGATCATCCACTGGCTCATGCTCTGAACAGTGGTGGTGGCTATCTGGCCAGTGATTGTGATGAACAACTCATCATCAACATTGCATTCAATCAGGTAAAACTATACAATGTATATGGACTTTAGTTAACACTCAGAAACTGAATTATACCTCTGCTTTCCATATATAAACTTTTAATGCTACTGAACATTTTTTATATTTTACTTAATATACATTTAATCAAGTATAAATATGATAGAGACAGTGTAAATTTTCAGGGTGTGAAGCTGCATTCTTTAAAAATCAAGGCACCCAGTGACAAGGGGCCAAAGTCTGTGAAATTGTTCATTAACCAGCCGAGAACCCTTGATTTTGATCAAGCTGGTGGCAATATATCAGTGCAAAACTTGGAGTAAGTGATTATTACATTTTATTATGAAAATATCACGTCATAACAATTTGTAATGAAAATAATGTTAAGACGCCCTACAACAGATCTAGCTTGTTTGTGCTAGGTCTATCAGTTTTGAACCATGAAGAAACTAGAGAGATTAGGATTAGAGTAACAAAGGTGATTGCATATTTAAGATATAATTCTAAATCATACCGTGTAAGTCCTTCCAAACAATGTTACTGTTAATGCAAATTTTTAAGGACTGTAATATCAAAAATGGAGTATTACTTCTCTTTCTTAACACTATAAACATTTTATTTTTAGATTCACAATAAGTGACTTGGAAGGCAACCCAGTTCCAGTAAAGTTCGTAAAGTTCCAGAATGTTCAGAACATCCAGTTATTTATAAAAGACAACCAATCAGGCAGTGAAGTGACACAGATTGACCATCTCGCTTTCTATGGCTCGCCCATCTCTACCACAAACATGGGTGAATTTAAGCGAGTTGCGGGCAAGAAGGGTGAGAGCCACTAAGTCACTGATTTACACTGTAAGGTAATTCAGTACATAAGACAAATTGCCCAATGAATGTATCCCATGATAACAGACGTTTATGTCTTAATATTCATATTTCTCTCAAAATGTGAGTTTGTCTTTCTATGCATGAACTGCTAATCAGTATCTATATTTAAAGAATGCATGTAACTATAAAACATGTAATAAAATGAGCTGCACACATCTGTGTGTACATTAGGCATTAATTTTTAGGTGTAGTTTATAATCCATTAGAACCACTGTGTATGCATGAATAAAACCAATGAAGCTATGGTGGTTAAGCATAAACCACATCACTTAGTAAACTGTTCATAATTGAAAACCATACTCAAATGGGTAATTTACTGACTGTGTCAATAAACAATATATTTTTTTCAGTTAATTCTCCTTAGACCAATTCTGAGACCCATCAAAAAGATTATTTTCCAAGGGAATATTTTCTCTATTTAATGTATTCTCGCATTTGGTCTGCAGAGAATTTATCAGTTTATTTTGTATTTAAAATATTCATAAATATAATTTTATAAGTGTAACCATCATTCCATGGCAAAGAATTTGTTGAATGGGACTAAGTAATATCAGGAATTTGTATATTCAATAAATAAAACAGAAAATAAGACTTTCAATTCTTTTATTTAACTTTGTATCAGTCCTGCTTTAATTCATATATTTGGATATATGCTTCTGTTAGTGTGATCATTTGAGGTAAAATGCTGGTAACGTGAAGATCTTGCATTTCATACCTGAGAAAGAAAAAAAAAGGAAGTAATTCCAAATATGAATGTGACTTAAATATCCAAATCCCTAAGACAACAAGACAGACAACTCAGACATCTGGCATCTGCAAATTAAACTCACCATTGCTGTGTTGGAGTATGAAGAACGTGAGCCCTGTAAGTGCCTTTCTCTGGAGTACCATCATGTACAATATTTCCTACAAGTTCATAAGTTGTCTTTCCATTATGCTTCGCCTTTATTTCTGGCGTTAATATATCACCAAAATCTACATTTCTGCAAACATGGAGATCAAATCAATTATTTTATTATGATCACTCAACAATACTTAAATCAGTGAACATTGCATTAATATTTTTTTTTTAATTTTTTAATTTTTGTGTAATTTTTAACTTAATTCAATTTAATTTAATTAATTTTAATAACTGGTAAAATATAATACTAACATAGGCTAAGTCACACTAACCTACTGATATGAGAAAAATTTCTTGAAATAAATGATTATTATTATTATTATTATTATATACATATCGATAGTACTGTCTTACACCTAGATACAGACCAAATACTTGTAAATATCATGCAAATATTTGTCCCGGCTGATAATCAAATCCGAACATTGCTAAAATTTACCAATGAGGTTTGGTGGGCCAGTCGATAAATGCTCAATCGAGTGGTATAATTGCGAAGCTTGTGTATAGTAACTTTGGCAAAATGAATATTTCTTTCTTTCTTTTTTGTTTCATTCAAATTTGGGCAAGTTGGCAGCCCTAGCGCCGTGCGCGCCGGGTCGTTCACACGACATCGATCGGCAGTAACTGGGTCAGCCGGTCTCGTACCCCTAATGAAGCAAAGCAAGGCCTCGTCATCCGGACACATTGATAGCGCGATACTATGTCTAATCGCTTTTGTTAAGTAAAAGGAAATACTTGGAGCGCCTAGCCATTTTTCGGCTATTAATTTACCGCCACGGCTATTTCTTCTGCTTAACAGCGCTGCTGGTGTTATGATTAGGATTGAAGTTAATGGTCAAGTACAGTATGATAGACATACCTTTCAGAGTATCCCGAAGGATGGCAGAGCACTTCTAAAATATGTCATAATCAACACTAGTCTAAATTCTGCCCGAAACGACTTCTCACCCATATCATTACATCGTTACGTCCGGTCCCTTACGAGATAGGCACAGAGTACTGATTGCTGCATGTCTTTATCCGTAAAAGGCTGACAACCTTTTACATGCAGTTCTCTGCTCATACACAATGTCGTTGATCATGTACAACGGACTATGTTGAACTACATGGAACTTTTGTTATCTGCCTTATCGCCTTTATCTTCCCGCGACTGCGTTCGCGTGCGCTTATTGCATTTTATAGGTTTTATCTTTTTTGAATCTGACCTTAAAGCTATTTCAAAATAAAAATGGCCTCTTCATAACCTGAGCTACCTGCCAGTAAAAGTCCCGTCGAAATCGGTTCAGCCGTATCGATTACTCGAGACAAGTAAGATAGAACGAGTTAATGAGTTGAATTTTCAAAAACCTAGAACAGGTATTTATTTCATTGCTAACCGAAAAAGAAAGTATCAGGCTTTTAGCTTCCAAAATTATGGACTACCATACGAACTTTTGACATTTTTTCACTCACTTAAGGGTTGAATTTCAAAAAATCCTTTCTTATTATTCGTTTACAGCTTAAGAAGCACCCTTGTGAAAAATTTCAGCTTTCTTGGTCCAAGGGCTTGGGCGAGATGTTGACGAGTGAGTCAGTGAATGACTCAGCACTTTTCTTTTAAAATATAAAATGTGTTCCTCACCTATATTTGTTTACGACCCCCATATTGGATATAATACTCGAATTACAAACAAAGAACGATTGCGTAGTGTAGTTTATGTCGCCACTCACTCACAACAACTCACAACAAGCGCTTATGAAGTCTTGAACAAAGTAGGATTTTACACGCGAGTACTTAACAGGTGTCGCAGTAATACCGCGACACGGCTTAGAACTAAAACCGTAATTCCTTCCCGCCTTGCGTGACACTATACCCTTGGTGCCCTGTGCATTCATTTTCAACCTTAACAACAGAGTATACGGTCCATTTCTAATTGTCATAACAGCCAAGATGTCACACCTAATACACAACCAATTAACTACCTTTAAATTTAAACTGTAACCAGTTGTAATAAAGTGCATTATTAATTGTGAGAACACAAACCCTTGGGGTAAAGCCAGATTGAATGAAAGTACGAGTAGAACTCTATGGGTGTTGAAATAGGGGTGATATTGGCCAAGCGAATTTTGAAATATTGCCCCTTTAATTGTGTAAAGTGCTAAGTTTAATTTAGAGTGTTTTATCAAGTTGATTGAATGTTTTCGGTGACATCGCTTAGGGCTACACCGTGGTGGTTTTATGGGGCTTTAGCGACGTACGGGACGAGGTGAGCTCATATATCCGGAGTAATGCAACGTTTAAATTACTTTCTGCTAAACTGATGGTTAAG
>DWMF01000659.1:0-13650 GCA_018244815.1 Parelbella polyzona | reverse complement strand
ACTGTTACTAACAGCCTTCGCATAATCTCCATTCCTTCTTTGTTACATAGCACAGAAGAATAATCTACCGTCTGGCCGCAGGTGGATCTCGCGTAGTAGAGCTCGTATCGGTAGTAACAAAAATATGTACGCGTCAAATCAGTCAAGTCATTAAACGGGATTAAGAATTAAATTGCCTAAGCAATTTTAAACATGTCCTCAACTATCAAGATTTCCAAAACTGACTAATAATTGAACAATCAAATTGATTGTAATTTGATCTCACTTGTACGAGTGTAATAAAGATTTCTTTACAAAATTGAGCAATTTTAATACTATTCGAATAATTCAACAACAATGACTGGTTCGCTTTTGCATAAAGCTGTTCATAATACTAGTAATACTAGTATTGAGTATATCATTTTACCGGCACATTGTGCGTATGGCGGTGGTAGATATGTCTATCAGTGCATCAGTATGTTGCTCTTTAAAAATGCATATAGCATTATCTTATGTAGAATAAAGGTTAAAAGTTAATTTAAAAAATGCATAAAGCATTATCTTATGTAGTATAACGGTTAAAGTTAATTTTGTAACAGAATCTTAATACAACTTACAGATTCTTAGAAAAAAGTTATGACTCTAACGTGCAATATTTATCGTGCTAATATACATTGATTTATAAAGGTATAAAGGAAAATTTCGTATCTAGTGTCAGTTACATATGGCCATGGGCAGCGACTAGTCAGATTGAAGATCTGGAAAACTAATCTCAGAACACAGTATAGTTTGCTAGAAAGTATGTATACAATGAGTAATTAAATTACTTTTAGTCCTCTAATTCAAATTACAATAGGAAGTATGAAAAATATAAAATGCCTTTTTGAAACCCATTCGACACCAAAGTTACAAAGTACATGCAGATCTCCCCTATTAGAAGGTTTAATTGCTCTATCCAACTGAGCGATATAATTCAGTTTTGTTTAATCCATTCGTTTAGTTATGGCTACCACTACACAGGTAACCCCAACATGGGGATAACAGAGCAGTAATATAATAAGACATGTATAAAAACTTCTAATTGACTAACCCAATACATGCCCTGACTTTATTTAAAAAAATAAAATGAAATAAAACAATAAAGCCTCAATACCAAGCAATTATTAACGTCTTTTTATTGAAAATAAAATAATACAACTATAATGAAAACAAACAAACAAATACATCTATACATTTTATAGATAACAAATTATTTATGACTAGCCGAACTACATTTGAAACCATACACACAAAATGTATCTCCATTGACACAGATATCTTTCCTCTTTATTGCTTTTCAATGATGACCAGGTTTTCAAAATTAGTTAAAATTGTTTGGTGTCACATGTTAGGTCCAACTGCACAAAGAATGGGGCACATCTGCTTATCAACAATTCAGATTACATATCATTCATCACGACCCTAACCTCACACTACGCTAACAGAAGTACCATTAAACAAAGCACATTGCAATTTCACAAGTTTTACAACACAATCGGCAGTAGTTAAAGTTTTTCATAGAATTTCACCGTTTGAACAGAAAATACTCCTAAATACATATTCTATGGTCATACTTCCAATTAATAAACACTATATTATAATTTTACTTAAAAATTTAGTGGGAAAACTACACTACATTGTTCCACATTTCATGTCTGTTCTTATCCATAAACATTATAAATGTCTTAGAAAATATTTTTAAGAAAATCTGTTAAGTAATCTTAACTCAGTCCATTGTCATAGAATTACCTGCTTCAAAATTGCTTTTTAAATCAAATTGTGATGATTATACACATTAAAAGAAAATCTTTAAGACTACATTACAAGTAGTCTCTACATCTACAAATTCTAGTCAATCAATAAGCATAAGGGTAAAAAGTATAAAATATTGAATTAAGAATCATTTTAAAACTTTGAAAATGTAATTTGATTCCAAGTACATACTGTTGATTAATGACCAAAATTAAACTAATTTGAGATTTTTATTTCTCACATCACACTATTTAGACCCTCGGCAAACTTCAAATATTTCTCATGTCTATCTGCATAATTATCACAATCATTCCGTCTTTCCTCAATAAACTTTTTCTCATGTGATAAAATAACATTAAAGAGAATGCTCGAATACACATTATTGCAATCATATCGTATAATCTTGGCCTGTTTTTGCCACAGGTTATCCAGAGAACAACACTTACAATTCCTTTTGACTAGAGCACCATTACATCTGGTCAAACCAAAATAATCATATATGATGGTAACAATTTCATGGATAATATACCTCCTATGATACCATAGAGTTTCATGATATTTATAGAACCTTACCAATTCATTATTTATTGTGAGTTCATGGAACAATACTTCTAACTTTCGACACAATTGTACATAATTAACATTACAATAACAATGTTTAATACAACATGACAGCAACAACTTAATTATGTTCTCTTCAGAATAATAAAGAAGATTTTCTTCTGATGCTTGAATTGATAAATCATTTGGAAAGTTGTTGGCCACTTCTCGAGCAAAAACTCGTCGTAAATTAACATCAATCATATTCTCAAAACTCTTCCATGACTCATTGTTCAACTTGAATATATTAGCGATACAAAATTGCCTATAATGAAAACAGCTGAAATCTGAAACATGTTTTGTTGCCCATTGTCCTGAAAAATTATATTCCTCAATGTAAAACATGTGAATATTAAATTGTTTTTGAACCAATTGTAACCTGTTCATAAGCCATATGCGATGATTCCAGCTGTGGTAATTGTTGGGGCACTTGTCTGACGTTGATTCACATACACTGAGCTCTTCATTTATCAGATTTTCTAAGTAATTGCTTTGCAGAGTATCATCTTTAAAAAAAATAAACAAAAACATTAATCACAAAAATATGTTTTTTTGTCAATTTATTCTTGTATTGTTTGATCAAGGCTAAACACAAACACTAATCATACTTTATTTTGTGCTCTTTAGGCCATAGTGTTCACTAGCTAGTATGCTTGAACAAAAAGTATTCATTCTATTAAAAATTTCCAAGTGAAAGTAAATAAGTTAATAAGTGAAAAGCACCAATATTTCTACACAGAAGAAAATACAAAGATAACATACTAACCCTGTAAAACAGCATCTAATAACCATCTTCTATATGAAAATCCATCATTACACTTAGGCTTCCTTGACAATACAAGTCTCACAAAATGTAGCTCAGTGCTCTTATCTACCAAACATCTTAAGACCATTTCACGTCGACGGTTCCAGAAGGTGCTTAAATCGGGGTTTAACAACAAGGTTATATTGAGTAACCTGCAGAGACGGTCTGAATCAACACCAGACATCTTTTTAGATTTGCGTTGGAATTTTCCGCAGTATTTATCCATGAGCTCCGAGTAACAGTACATGTAAACATGTTTTACGCACCATGATTCCAACCCAAGACAATTCTCCAAATGCAAAACTGGAGACTTGTTTCTAAAATTTGACTCCACGGGAATTATATCGAATGTAGATCTGTAAACATAATTTTCATTGTAAAAACAATTCTTCGGATAATTACATGTTTTAGAAATTTTGGCAGTTCCAACTTTCAAATACTTACAACTCAGCGATTTTCGACATAACATTATGGACATCTTTTATAATTTTTTCTACTAAAGCAAACTTATCTTCGTCCATTGCTGTGTCGCAATTTAAATTTATCTTTAATTATCTCAGGAGCAAGCTATGGTAATACAGTAAATTAAATTAGCCCATTATTAAATTTTAATTCAATACAAACAGTCGTAGTTCAGCTGATACTCTGAAAGGTTATGATCCATTCCAAGCATTGACAATTACTATTTACCTTTCATTCGGTAACGTAAAATGAAATGTGCGATTAACGAAGGTAAAATTATAATTCTATATGTTGAATTGTATACGCACAAGAGTATCTTTAATATTTGACACATAAAATATCCCTATTAAATATAAAATAGTATATAAACAAAGCAATTTCTTTTTGGCTGCATGATTGTAAAATATTTTTGCTTTATTTCCATTGATTGTCACTGTCATCAAAAACTCTCAACGATCCACTGGACGATATATTTGAAAATTTTCTAGGCTTACAATTGGTTTACTTCAATAGCTCACGTACCCAAGTATTTGCAAAATTGCAAAAATGTTGTTATCTAGGTAATCCTTAGCTACTAATATTTCAATTTCAAACTAAATTTACAATTTATCCTCATATTTAAATGTAAAAGAAATTGATGTGACGAAGTTATCAGCTGCTGAAACTGGAAGTCTGGAGTCTGCCAGTGTCAAAGCACTTGACTGTCTGTCACAACAGCGAGGTGTGCTGGTATTAATGACGATTGTATCCCAAAAACTGCATAAAGTACTTGCACTTACTTATCGAATGAATTTTTTAGCGTTAATTATCATACTCTGTACACAATATTTTTACATTGAGCGGTCATGGTGAGTTTGGCTACATTAGTAATTATTAAATGATCGCACACATTTTCAGTAAGTGAAGATTTAAATTTTGTTTCAGAGTGCAATATTTAACTTCCAAAGCTTACTATCCGTAATCTTGCTTTTAATATGCACGTGTGCATATTTGAGATCCTTCTTTCCGAGTATAATGGATCGCAATAAGACAGGGTATGTATATACTTCCAATTTGTGCTCAATGTGTTTTTTGACGTCTACGAATTGATATATGTTTAGTGATATGAAATCTATTATTGCCTCGTTGGTCGAGTGTTTGCAAGCTCGACTGCCGATCGGGAGGTCCCGGGTTCAAATCCCGGGTCGGATACTGTTGGATTTTTCTAATTTAAAATTTCTAGGAGTGATTCATACTCTGGATCTATGCCCGGTGTATGGCAATAGGCTCACCACCTATTCCATGGGACATAAATGTCACTGGTGAAACGTGGGAGTGTATTACACTCATCTGCCTAGCTCTTTGGAGATTACAGGCATTATGTTATGTTACGAAAATGCAATCTACTACGAAAATATAAAAAAAATCTTTGTATAATTTAGTTTTTATATTTTTCAGGTTCCTAGGAACATTCTGGAAATGTGCAAGAATTGGGGAAAGAAAGAGTCCCTATGTTGCGATTTGCTGTGTTGTTATGGCATTTTCAATACTATTTCTAACATAAAACATATTTAATTGCATGTGTTCATTTATTTATATTTATAAACCATCATTAATAAATTATGTTACATCTGTTTTTAACTGTTTATTAAGTTACTAATTGTGAAACAAATTTTATTAGATATAATTGAGTGTTTTGCATACAAAACTGTAATGGTGATGCTTTTTCTATTTATCATGTATTTGGTAAAATGGAAAGCAACTCTGTGAATTATTAATATTGTAATCAATAATAGCCATATCGTTGAGAAATCAGTTTACCATTAGTATCATCATCTTTATCAGCCTACTCCCGTCCTCTGCTGGACATAGGCCTCTCCAATGGCACACCACTGAGCTCGATCTTCAGCTCTTCACATCCAATCACTGCCAGCCACTTTATGTATATCAGCACTCTACCTATCTGGAGGGTGTTTGAGGATGCCAAGTGTAGATCCTGGCACATACAAGTATCTCTAGTAATTTCAAATTGTTTAGTCTATCGCCATACACTGGGCACCGATCCAGGCTCCAAGTCACTACTACAAATTCTAAATTAGAAAAATCCAATATTTAACCTGTGATTAGAACCCAGGACACTTCACGATCGGCAGTTGTGCTTGTAACTTCTCAATCAAAGAGGCAGTTGTTAATAGTTTCATAAATAAATATTTAGTATGAATATCCTTATGGGAACAGCTTTTTAGACTATTATTCCATCAATTACATACTCGAAAGAAATCTGTGTCCAACTTTGGAAAAACAAAGGATTCATGATGAAACTCTCAAAGGTTAAAGTAATCATTAGACACTAAAACAAAAGTATCGAGTCTTGCTGGCCCAGTGTAGTGTTCATTAAATAAATTTGTAAATATTCACACAATTTTTACTATAACCATGTAGTTGTCAAATGGCAGAATTTAATGTTGCCGTTGACTTTGCTTTATAAATAAAGGAATGACATGTATCTTATTCAAATATTTAAACATTACTTTGTGATTTGTGTACATATATAAGATATAAGAGAATGCATATTTTATACCCTTATGACATTTTGCCAGTCAATCTTGTGTTAATAAAGAGAGCTTGAGAGTATGGAATGAAATTAAAAATCCTAAAGGATTATGAAATTTTAATAAAAGAAAAATATATTTTTTATCATTTATTTTTTATTTGAGACTGGATTTCTAGCACAGATAAAAATTTAATAGAAAACAGTACATACTAAGGATTAGAATATAAATACGATCAAACAGTCACAAAACCTAATACAACACTAATCATCATTACACTTTGTAACTAATTCAAGCAGAAACAAACAAACTGAAATAAATGCACTTTCAAATGTCTTTCAGGAATCATTATAAGCATCAGTACCGTTACATGCAAATGTTAACAAGTGAATGTGGTTCGTGAAATTAAATTAACAGTTTTAGATATTTGAAAAAAAATCTTAAACATTTACGCAAAGAAAACTTAAATAGATAAATGTTAAATCAATATGGATTAAATATAATCAATAATCAAACAGTATAAAAATGCAATTCCAAAGAGACAAAGAGGAGAATAAAAACATTGTGATCATGGAAAAATCAGACTAGAATATTTCAGTACAAACATTTTTAGTATTCATGTAGTTACATCCAATAGTGAATTTGAAATATATTTCTAATCTCCTCTTGTGTATACAGAGCACAGAAAAATAAATGTATAAAGTATCAAAACGTTAACAGTAATAAGAGTTTACATCACGGTTATAATCTCTGAAATATCGTTATACAAAAATGTTATCAAATGGATTGAATACTATGTTTTTTTATCACTCTTACAATTTTGTTGTGAGTAGTACCTAGTGCATAATAATTACACTAACACGTCTAATATAATTATAATTGGAGCGTAATCACTGTAGTCAGTCTAGACATTGTCCTATCGTAAGTTATCGACACAATACATCGACGAACGACACATCCACTAGACCTACAAGCTAAGCTAAACGAACGAGTGACGTCATAGTATTCGATGCACTGATGATTGGCCTAAACTAAACTGTTTTAATTGTATCCCAAAAACACAACTGAGCTATCGTTGACTGCGGTTTATAAGAAACTAATTGTTGTTGTATTCATATATTATATAATTCGAATTATAGTAGAAGAAAGTATTCATTTTCAAAATGTCAATGACAAAAAATACTTCTACTAATATACTAAGTAAATTAATATAATTGCTAGTACTAAATACATAAATTATGTGTACATTAACTAATGAAATACCAATGTGCACTTGAATATACATATATATGAATTAAAATAATACACCGCTGATAAAACGACTAGTTTAATTCTATTACATTGGGAATTTCATTAATTTTAAGTAAATTCCAAAATAAGTATTGTATTAAACCAAAGGTTGGGTCATCAAATTGACTCTCAGCAAGCGAATTTTGGATTATCAAAGACAAATAGTTGGGAACTTGAAATTTTTTCAGCAAGTAAAAAACCGAACGGTCTGTGCTAAAGTGTCGAACCAATTAAATAATTAAAGCTTTATATTATTTAACATAAATAAATTTATTATATTATGTAAATTGGATATAAAATGATTCTGATTCCAGCACTTGTTTAAGCACTCTGGTGCAAACATAGAAATGAAGGTGTAACTTAATGATGTTTGGTTACAATGGGTTAAATATTAATGAACTTGAATAAATTCTAAACCATAAACATTACGTGCAAGTTTATCATTTTAAAAAGTTTATAAATGTATCAATTAATTTTGTAAAAAGTATTATAAATTGGGATAATGCCTTGTATAAATATTTATAAAAATAGCCTAAAATAATGGGTACAAAAGTGATGCATTAAGCAATGGGACACGTATAAAAACCATCGATTCATACATCTCACAACTTTTCATAAACACACAAACGATACTATTTAATAGCAAAGTATACAACTTTTTTTAAATGGACACACCTATATTGATTGTAACAAGAACTTGATCCATGACATTTAATTTGAACATTTGACTGAATCCTCTGACACTGACATTAATAAATTCTGAAGTCCTGTCCGTCTGTCTACTTATAGTTCGTGCAAATTAAGAGTAATAGTACCGTTCTTCTAGAATACTCATTACTCTCTTGTCATGTCGCATTCAAACAAAATGACAATACGTGAAAAAATTTGGTTCCTTTTTCAAATTGAATCCGAACATTCTAGAAGTAAGTACAATAATTTGATAATATCTTTATGGCACTATAAGTATCAATCGATACTTGAGCATGATCAAGATTCATTCGAGATTAACCTTCGAGCTTTCCCATATGGACTGAATTTAATCGAAATATAATGATAATAAATAAAAAAATATTCTTAGCTTTCTAACTGTAGCGAACGCCTAATAATGCAAAGAAAAAGGTTAGCGAAACATGTGATGCGTTCATAAAAAGGAAGTTAGGAATTCCCTATTAATTAATTTTATATCAAACACCAGTCCATGTGCGAAAATACTGACCGTGTATCTTATAGAAACCTACGTTAAGAGAGCTCCTCAACAAATAACTCGTAACATCAGATTGAAGCATTTACAATATTAATGCATATAAACATTACAGCAGTTAAGTGTTGAGAGGAGAAAATTTTTTGGAATTGTTTGATTACTTTAAAATGACTCGGATTTGATCTTGAAATAATATCTGCGAACAATCATATTTATTATCATTCTTATAATCAAGTCATTTTCCTCCATACGCAATATGACACATTTTTAATTATAATAACATGAGGTTAATACTTATCATTTTATGGCATTCCATACGAAAGCAGAGAACGTTGACGATCACAATCGCATACATTGCATATAATTTAACATCCAGATGGAGAAATCCTATTATAATTTCACAAGTGTTCCGTAGTGTTCCTAATAAGTCATTTATATAATCACAGAATTAAATTGCTGAAAGTAAAAGGATTACTTATTACTATCACAGAGAATTAATAATTGCAAAGGGGTTCGTCGCGTGAACGCATGGTCAGTAGTGGAATCATCGAAGTAATTCAAACAGATCCTCCCTACAACAACCATTCCTTGTCTATCACATTCATACATTACTAATACATTTTTGGTGTCTTGTTGACGGTCGAATATCGCTTACATCTAGTTATCTACGCCTTAACATACTTGCATTTAAATAGTAGAAAAAAAATCAACTGACCAATATTTTCGGCCAAAAAAATCAACGGAATATATAATCGTTTTTAGATTACTTCTGTTGCTAAGCGAGGTACAAATGAAATATTTGCAGCAAACACGGCTGGCGAAATATAATAAATGCTTAAAACGAATATAGAAGATTAAAATACTTAAAACGGTATTAAAATACGATACGCACTAAAGTACTAACAATAAATACGCCTTACAATTCTAGAGAGCTAATTGTTCCTTTGCGCTTAAACTAATAAAAGTATTAGGCAGTGAAATAAAAATACGACGTATGAAATATTACGTAAATAATGTAAACTTTGTTACAAAATTCATACTCCAACTGAGTTTTTTTTTTGGCACGAGAAAGCTCGAAAACTTAACAGTCCGTACGGCGAGCACCAATAACTATTGTATGGATAACACATCAGTATTTATCAATTTTGTCATTGATTAGAATCTGTAACTTCCAATTTAAAGATAAATGAAATTTGATAGATAAGAAAACCTGTTAATTTACGAAAATGTATTGCTTATTTAAAGTTTTACGATTTATACCTGCCATATATTATGTTCGTGTATATGCCAATAAGATTATGGCATTCATAAACTTGATTGATCGATTCAGGTCCATTTCAAAATTTAAAGGATTAATTAAGAGATAATAATTTGATTGGAAAATATCACTGAAAATAATATCTTCTTTACATGGTGCTATTCTAAACACCGATAGTACCGATAAAAATAAAAATTAAACCAATAACGTAATATATCAAATGCTACAGAAAATAAACTTTTAATTTTTAAACAAATCCACAGCTCTTTTTATATATAATGTTATAACTTCAAACTGATACAAATAATAGAGCATTCTAGAGACGTTTTCTATATAAAACAAACTATACAAGGGACGAGAACTGAAGAAAAAAAACTTATTTTCATTATTAAAGCATAAAAGGAATTGCGATAGTCACTGGTGCTCGCGGTACAAAGAAATAGAGCATTAGTCCGAGAGTCACGACATGTTTGAGTCGATATTTGATAAAAGAGAAATACCAAATTGCTTTAGATTACCAACATGATTTTCACATGACTGACTCATCTAATTGAAACTCATAGTAGTAATAAGTTAAGTTTTCGATAAAACGACTTTTAAGCGGTAGCCCACCTCTTAATATCAAATATCTCCTCAAAAACATTAACATATTCTCAGCCTGATAGGTTGTATAACATAAATGGAAAGCTAAATCTAACAATGACTACACAAGTACGACTAAGACTGTCAGTCCTGCACTAGGGACAAGGACACGCCATCTATCCGCTATTCCTACCGCTTGTCCACTTCACTTCGATTTTACCCTGTAAAGAAAAATAATTAACTGACAATAATTGATAAAGTTGGCTGAATTTTCTTTCTACATAAAAACTGTGAAACCGATTCAAAGGTTATAACTATTATGCTCTTAAGTCTTAATCATGTTTTTAAGTCATAATTACTTTCTTATGATACATACCAGGTTTTTGCCTGTTACTCCTTATATATTTCCCAATGCTGAACACCCAATACTCCAACAACAGCAGAGGGGTTTGACCATACTCCAACTTAGGTCGCTGATGTATGGTGGTCATTGTAGTATACTTGGATTAATATAAACATATTTTTTGACTGAGCTTATTAATAAAAGTAAATTTGATGTTATACCTGTGTCGATGGTTGGCGTACCCTATCTGATCATCTCGAGGTACTTGTGCTTGTGCTTGGTGAGCATCTCGGTGACGGTGACCAGCTTGCGGATAGCCGGCTGCGTCTTGCTCAGCGTCTGCAGCTCGGGCAGGTGCGATACGCAGATGTGGTGCAGCGTCGCCAGCTCTTTAGCTATGAACATACACACATGCATTTCACGTTTATTGCATATTGTACAAATATTTAATTTTGTGACAAGTAGACGATTTATAGAAATAGGTACACATACCTATATTTAAACTTTATTGGCCACAAAAATATTTCATTTAAGGGACAAATGGCTAAACAAAGACAAATATGTGGGTAGTTAGGTTTTTAACTATTTTTACTCTTAATCTTAGCTATTTAAATAAAGGTAAAAAATCGGAAAATGTTCAATAAGCAAATGTCTTTTTTCTATTGCTCTATTCTCAGGTGGTTCACTATTTTCAATTCTTAAACAATACTTACCAATATCAACATTGTTGTTGGAATTTTGTGGTACATTTCCAGGATCCTGCACAGAGCTCAACTGATCCAAGAAAACCACCATCCTCTCTTTGTTCTTCAAGATAAACGGATTGACCACTTCCATGTATGGCTCCTATGAAAAGCAAGATTTCAAAATGACAGTAGATCTAAACTTAACAATGCAATTTGTGTTAAACAAAGTTTATCACATATAATAATTGACAGACATTAACTATAGATTCACATCAGCCATTTGATGTATGGGTACCGTCATGAATGTAATAATGCATGAAAAACAATGCTTAGCAAAAATGCCTAAATATTTTACTCTTTTTTAGGCTAAACCACTTTGGTAAACCATGTTAGTTAAATATCATAAACTGTTCAGTACAAAACATATCAATATTATAAACCATAAGGATTTTCTGCAGCAAATTGTATGGGTTTGATTAGATTTCTTGAATATTTCCATCAGTGTTCTGCTTCAGCATTGCATACAAGTATGGATCAAGCGGCACGGTACGCTCGGTTAAAAAATATAGGTACCTTGGCGCCGAACTCGATGAGGTTGGCGAGGTTCTGCAGGCACTTGGCGACCATGACGAGCGAGCGCTGCGCGTGCGGCGGCGGCGGCGCGCCCACCAGCCCCCACGCGCGCGGCTCCACCAGCGCCGGGCAGATCAGCCGCAGGAAGATGAACCCTGCCGCGCACGCAACACATCCTCATATACGATACTAGTGGAATTGAAACGAATACGAGCAGTCTCCTATGTTGTAATTAAACAAATTTCGCAAAACCCTTTTCCTTTCATACAACGACCACAAATTACTGCCTTCTGCTCGTTTACAACTTTCTTCACATGAAAAAATAAGGTTAGACTTATATCAAAGAGCAGATACCGGAAACGACCCTGGTGCGCACGAATCTCTCGTTGGGCCACTTGGCGACGGCGGCGCGCTGCAGGCAGCCGCACAGGTAGCGCACCGGCCGCGGACACGCCTCCGGAGACGTGAATATCGACAGCGTTATCTGCATCACACCATACATCGACAATCTGTCTCAGTCAACTTTTGGACATACAGCTCTCCTAAGCGGGGTTAATCAGTATATTTAAAAAGAGATTAATTACATCGTTTCGTCTTCAAATATATCTTTAATATTTGATTAAGACCGAACAATTATACTCCAATAATAATGATTGTATCCAATAATAAGTACTGTACCAAATTGGAGTGAAGTATCGAGTTGATTGGATGAATTTTTATTTATATACGTGTATGATTTTAAGCTACTTACTCTGTGTGAGCAATTTATAGCAAACTTTACAATATTTTCTGTACAAATATATTATATAATATATATCAACCTGATCCAGAATCATGAGTAAGAACTCGGCGTTATTGCAGGCATCGTCCGGTGAGTCCATTTTGGTTGGGTTCAATTCGGCAGTTTGTTTCGACTCGATTAACTTCTGCACAGTTTCTGCTATTGCAGCCTGTAAGATAAAGTGGACATTGTGATATATGAAACAGACAAAATATGAGAAAGGTTACTTTAATAACGAGTTACAGAAACAAAGGTAAAAAGGATCACTGAAAGTCTTAAGAAAAAAATGAATTCAGTCACTCATGCAACAATCACTACAAAAAAAATTGCAATAAAAGTGTGAATTGTGGTAGTTAGTTGCGATAAAACCCAAAGTGACGGCTAAAGCTAATGGGGTTACTTATAGAACGTAACCGATGAATATTGGGCGGGTGAAGGTGTGTATATGCGCGTGCGCGGACCTGCAGGAAGGGCTTGCAGAGCGCGCGCATGAACTCGTCGAGCACGGCGGTGGCGAGCGAGGCGGCGCGGAAGAGCGCGCGGTGGTCGGGCTCGCGCGCCACCTCGGCGCCCGCCAGCTCGCGCGCCAGCTCCGCGCCGCGCCCGCACTCCGCGAACGCGTGCAGCACCGCTGGAACGCGACCACAACGTGTGCCAAATATATTTGTACGACCTGACTATTCGATTGATTAATTTTATTATTCAAAACTCTATTATAAGTCCAAAACCATCCTATGAAATGAATTAATCTAACCACGTTTAAAACTG
>DWMF01000658.1:0-13652 GCA_018244815.1 Parelbella polyzona | reverse complement strand
TATTTTACTTCGTATATAAAAGGCGCGATATTCATTTGCTTTCTCCTATTTTATTACCGTTCGAGATAAATAAAATCCAACGCTGCGAGGTTACAAGCGATGGACACAGCTTTATTGTATTAACGCGGCAGATTGTAACTAATGGAATCACAGAACAAATAAAATTAAAATGTAAATAGTGGAACGACGAACACTAATAATAAATTTCTCCATTTTAATAACTGTAACTACGGAGGGGAGCTTCTGGCCTGTTAAGTCAATATAACACTTCCATTACTCCAAATTAAATTCCTCGGGGAGAGAGAGATGAAGTTTTTATTTGGCGCAGACAAAGCGCCGGAAGAAACTGCCCATGTGATGGACTATATTGGACTTTATCGACATCCTACGAACTGAACGAGCGTCTAATGTTATCAATGTTCTTAATATTTTCTATTACATAAAAAAAGGAAATTATTTATTATATAATTAGTTAATAACCTTATAATTATCGAGTATCACCTTTTAAAATATACTAATATTAATTGTTTATGACACACACAATTTCGTAAATTAAAAATGTGCAGGCAAACTAAAATCCCAATAACGGCAGATCGTCTACTTGTATGGGATTAGCTGATCACTGTGAAGGCGACAAATTATAAATAAAAAACACTTGCAGCCAGTTTTCAATAAGCTTCGCGACGGTGCAAGTGTGCGGCGCGGGTGCGCTGGGTGTTAATATTTTACGGAATTAATCATTATAATCCGGCTGGCAAACAAGTTGCCCCTGAGCGCGCGAACAATATAATGAAGTTGTCATTTTTTAGGCTGCAGGGGAGGCTGGAGGAAATCCAAATTGAATCATGCGGCGAGGGAATTGTGCTATTATGTTATTAAACAGAGGAGGGCACGACCCCGTGCAAGTTATTTTTTGTCCGGGGGGCGACGAGGAGACAGTTAACAGTTTTCACAATGGAATTATGATATAATTTGACACAACAAAGGCGTCGCGCGATGAACTCGTAGCTGCTAAGTCAATTTATTAAACGAAGAGCTTTCGAATACACATGGGCCCAGTGCTTTATTGTTCGGAGTCGTAGGTCTATACACAGTCCTGAGACTAGGGTATGAGAAAATTGGACAATTCTAAAATGTATATGATTTTCATTAATATATGAAATATATAAAATATATAACAACTGAGCCATTGGTCTTGTGGTTACTGAATAACTACTACTAACTAACTACGACTAACTGCATAGTTGGTGGTCATGGGTTCGATTCCCAGTCAGGCAAATATTTGTCTGATGAGCATAAGTTCTTATCTATGCCTGTGAAGAAAAAGTATCATACAGATATGGACAATATCAATTGTTTAGTATTCAAAACATACGAATTTGGTGGTCATATCATAACAGTTCCTGTCGGCTATAGGATCAGACAGCCGTATGTGGAAATGTACAATAAAAAAATTATAAAAATAAATAATCCCATATTAAACTTGGATTAAACATAATCGTATACAACTTTATATTACTAAAAGGCAGAATGTCAAAGCATCATTCAACTTGCTGATTACATCAATAAAATATGTACAACATTGATATCATTCTGTCGTATTCAATGAAGATGCAATTATTTTATTGTTTTCGATTTACATCAAGTACTTTATTAATATGTACTCCAGACAAATGGTGAATATATACAAATTAATACTGTACTGTAGTTTTAATAAACGATGTTGTTAAATTATAAGTGCCGCATACATAATGTAATGTTACATCTTTAGTTATGTTAATATCCAACATTATTCAGCAAATGTAATGAAAAGTGTAAATCATTTACTGTACTTTGTACAGTACAATTATATCTGTTCATAAGTAACTCTACTTATCTCATTCTATATCACACTTAAAAGAGCTACGAGTGAAATGAAAGCTTTTATCCATATGTCAGAGAGAGTACTTACAGCGGCTTATTGTCACCCCCGCTGGAGAATTTGATAAAGCGTGTGCGAATATTAACAAAAGGAATATCTTGTTAAATTGATATTGCCGCCAGTTGCAAGCGAATTTCGACTCAAAGCGCTTTCTATGTTGTGTCATAAGGATCAAAATACACTGTAATGTAAGCAAAAGTTACGTCGTTTCGATGAAACAGGCGTGAAATTGTCTCCGTTGGAAAATGTATAATTCAAAGGGGAAGATTAAAATATTATCCATGTTAAGTAAATATTCAAATGAATATTTTCCGTGTTAGACAACAATAGGCGCTCGCGAGGGGAAGGCAGTGTAATTTGATAGATACCTATCTACAAAACGGTTTCTTCGTTACGGGCCGTCCCTGTTATTATAAATTATAAGCACGATTTGGGACTTTATGGCAATTAAGTCGCTCTTGAAGCCGTGAATTTAAGATCTATCTCTTTAATGTAGAAGCGTCATTTATTTTTGTGTACATTATTTTCTCGTTGGAAGTTTAATTACATAATCTGTAGAACTGCCTGGTGTCTCTCAAACTGCAATTGGTCAGCGTGGCAGACTATGGCCTTAACCATTCCCGTTTTGAGAGGAGACCCGAGTTCAATAGTGGAATAATAAAAGAGCTGATGCTGATGAATTCTGAGTATTATTCAACTTTCCGTGGTTAAAAAAACCTTTTGTAATTATATAAATGATATATGTACATATGTATGAAAAAATTCCAGTAAATCCTCAAATGGAATAAACCGCTCTCTTCAATACACTTTCAGTATTTCTGTATAGTAAGTACTCATTATCTAATGATACAGCAATGCATACGATATTTTAAAACGTGACGTTATAAAATGATTTACAACCTTTATTAACGCTGTTGTCGTTTTCTAACTGACGTCAATATTTATATCATTCGCAACGCAAGATAATCAATTGGCAGGCTTAATAATTGTCGCAGCGAATGCAAACGGGTGCGTAACGACAATGTGTCATGTAGATTATACACTTGCGCCGTGCGCTGCCCCGCGCTCTGGGGACGCACCTATTGTTATAATAAAATGCCATCTCACAGAGTGAAGTGTACGGCTGGCGCACATTTTGGAACCTATTCGATTGTATGAAATTTGAGTTTAGCTCTGTTATGTATAATTTTGAGATGTGATCTGTACTTGTTTTGATTTGCTTCATATTTGAAATATTTACGTCCAAAAAATATTATTACTGTAAAATCTATTCCTAATTATCCAGATGTCATCATAATTCATTTTAACCATTGTATCGAATTAACGAAGTATTAACACTGACAATTAATATTATCAATATTACATTGTTTCTCCAAATCCTTACCGGGATACGGAAAGAGCATTGAGTCTCAGGCGATATCAGAGAATAATTACAAAACATTAATAAAAATGTTCACAGAAATTACATATAGCGCCTAATTGAAAATTCCTGGCTATTTAATCAACAAAAGAATCCGCGTGTAATGATCGTCACCAAATAAACAAATATATTTGTGCTTCACAACGGGCGTAGTGCGCGTAGTACGGGCGCAGTACGCGCGAAGTGCGACGCCGCCTGCGGACGTACTCGGCGGGGGTGTAACATGTTTATATGTTTATTTTAATACGCGTGTCGTGCGTATAATACGGAATTTATTACGGCACGACCCTCGGCCGGATTAATGCGATACGGAAGATTTGAATTCAGAGCTTTAACTTGGATTGGTAGGCTCCGGCGGGGAGGCTGCGCGTAAATAGGTAGCCGACTTGTCATTTTGATTAATGTTTCATATTATATACACAGACATAATCATTGGAGGCCGCGTTTGTGTGTGTTTCGTTCGCCTTAACGTACACTGGAGCGGTTTAGTTCGTCTTTGTTAACTTTATATGATTGGATAATAATTTGTAATCAATATAATTGGACTACCTAAATAATATTTGGAGGTTCCGTTTGTGGGTGTTTCTCTCGTCTTGATTATGCACTGGTGCGATTTAATTAAATTTGTGTTTGTTAACTTTACAATGATTAAATATTTTTCATAATTAATTATTAATATATTGTAGTCAAGATTAATAACAGGTTATTACCTACAATAGTTAATATATGAACGTTTTCAATATGAGTTTGTGTTTTATAGGTAGCTAAAGTACAAATTCCCGCTACCTTTCATTATGAGTCCATTGATAGCCCCTTGAAATGAGTAGGAATCTAAGTAATTTTAATAGGACCGTTTTTTGCAAATGTTCACCACCATTGGACGTAAACAAAACTGGTGAAAAGTAGGAGTGTACTACACTCCTCTGCCTACCCCTTCGGGGAATACCTACATGCGTGATGTTACGTTTCGGAAGGATTAGGATGATATCATTATTTTACGCTTTCTTTTTAAATTTAGGTAATCACATTTATCGGAAATCAATAAATCACAGCTTTTTGCAAGGAAGTAGGTACTCTGCCCATATTTCAGTACTATCAATTCCAATTCCATTAATATTAAAACTGTATGTAAGTGGTGAAAAGTGGGAGTGTTACACTTTGCCTATCCCTTCGGGGAGATAAGTTGTTATATTGCGTTATGTTATTCACTTGCCTACACTTTACTTAAATCAAGAAATGTACTCTAGTAATAAAGTAACATCACGCCTGTAATCGCCGAATGCAATGTAGTAAGTTTGTAATGAGACTATTTTTGGCTTCATTCAATTATATACCAGTGGGTTACACGAAAAGTGTCACGTATGGACCCTATTGGTTTCTATCGCCTGTGATGTTATTTAAGCACCGAGCATACGGATGCCAATGATTTATCGCTTCTAATAACGGGAAAAACTGGCCATAATCTATTTTCATTCGTATACAAATCGGTTGAACAGAAAACCATAAAACACCGCACACAAAGAATCTTTATGTAAACACAACAAACGTAAAAAGCGTTATTACTGTTGTTTTAAGTCATTTCGAAAGTCATTAATCAGAAGCATGCATGTATTGTATGGATGCAAGCTGGCCGGTAAAACTTTACACTGTTATGTCATACATATCGTGTACATACACAAAATCAACATAATATCTATATAGAGCACAGAAGAAAAACAATTAAAGCAGCCGGCGACACTGATCCGGACGAACAAATTAAATTAACACGACTTATATTTTCTCGGTTGATCCGAGAGACAAATAGTCTAAGTTAAATTTATGTATCGGAATCAAATTCAATTTGGACTTTGCATTTTTTACTCGATTTTTTTAGGGCCGTATAACTTCAACGTCCCCACGTTGAGTAAACGTGGATACGCCTTTTAAAGAAATCGACGTAATCGCCAATTGCCGTTAGAATTCTTCATAGTATCTACCTTTAATTGGTAAAGAATTGAGATACGCTCGCATGGAATCATATCCTGTTTTTATTGGTGTTTATTATAAAAAAAAATTGAATAAATTATCAATATTGAACTATAATCTACATTGCGTCGACCATAAATAAACATTGTAATACGATATTTATTAAAAACACTGAGAATTTAATGGGAAGAACGAACGAATAAAACTGGTACTGATGATCATAATTTTATAATAAATAATGTACACACAATAAGTCAATAATTATTTATATATTTATAATTAGAAATAAGCAGTACCAGCGTAGACTCTCTTTCCGGTGAATTGATTTATTAAGTACTTCTCTTTATAAAACTGGCAGCTGTTGGATACGAGGAGCTGAAGGTCGAGCTCAGTGGCGTACTGTTGGATAATGGTATGGATAGGAGCGGGTGGACGATGATGATGTATATAAATAATCATATAGACAAATATTATCAATAATAACATTTTCAAATGTGACCAGCCCACGTAAATCTTTCGCCGTTGTGAATTTGTTTTCTTACAGGATTTTCTAATCTTCTTTAGCATCGTTTATATTGATTATAGCGCCGCTTGCCTAATTTATATTCAGCTAGTGTTTTTTCATCACGCCCTGTGCTTAATATCGCAATTTGTGCCTTAGTTGGCGTGTACCGAGGGGACCTGTCACCTTATCCTCGGACATTCCGTCTTTCTCCGGACGCCTTTTTATTGCTGACTTACGAATAAATAATACAATTTTACGAGCGTTTTATTACATCTTCAATACTAATGATTCCCTCAAATCATAAAGTGTACCGTTCACAAAATAATACGAACGTCATACATTCTGGCAATCAAGTGTCGTCCATAACGGTCTGCATTTTTGATGCTGTCGGTCAGGAACAGATGTATTTAGTAATGGTACTTAGTACGACGATATTAAAATGTAATATTAATTATGTAATAATAATATGTAATAAATATTAATATGAAATAATTTCCAAGATTTTCAATAAATATAGGTATATTTATTTATCATTTACCTATAAATTTAATTAAGTATTAAATATTGTTCCGTTGCACAAAAATATACATCTGACCCTATTAATGTTATTAAATTCATTATATTTGTAACGAAATGAACTCGTTCTTTTGTTTGAAGTATAATATTATAATTCAAACAAAAGTAAGAAGTACCTATAAGTAAGAAGTATACGAGTACAAATGCATGTTAGTTAATAATATTTTACATTACAGACATTTACGACGTATTATCTATAATGAATAATGTATAAAGCGATTTACATTTAAACTTCATCTAACGTCCATCTGGATTCCCCAATCAAGAGCGGGAGGCGCTCAAAAACTATGGCGCCGAGGATCAATTAGTTCCAAGTAATAAACAAAGAAAATATGCTGGTTATGACAAGAATTCGGCCCGCTAACTTCTTTTGCTACATCAATCAAAATCATACCGATAATGAAATCATCATTTGGGTGGCCATAGAGAAGTTGGTTCTCAGAAGCACAACCAAACCCAGCCCGTCCCCAGCAGTACCGCCGTCATTATCACATTCCTGATTTATTAATTAGACCTTAGATACTTGTATGGCCCATTTAGTTTTAAAATTCAGAATAGGTACCTATATTTAAAGGTATTGAACATTCACTGGAATTTTTATCTCGAAAAATTTTTAGTTGACTTTCTCGTGTTGGAGAGCTACTCGTATGTATCTCTGGTACATTGTTTTTGTAGGAATGTATATACGCCTACAAATGTACCTACAGACAGAATACGATTACAGAAATAAGATGGCAGTCAGAGTAATTTTTAGTTTAGCAATTAAATACCTTTACAAAAATATTATCAGTAGAGGCAAGAAAGTAAGCAGAGGGTACCGAGTGGCAAATACATATCTCTGTCTTTGCAGATCTGATATGCTTCTTCTAAATTTATCGCTATCATTAAACTAGTTTATATTATATCCATCCCGAAAGAAATTTGGCGTGAAGATATGCTATAACTATATTTACATGAATTAGGTACCATTCAAGAAGTACCTACATAAAAAAAGAGATTAAAACCTTTTTACAGCCAACCAGTTTGTTACATAACTACACTCTATGATTCACATAGCGATGACTCTAGTTAAACGATCATTAATTAATGTAGCTCACTTATGCACGGACAGTCAGAGCGCGGTGTTTTTTTCTCTTCCATATATACGTTTAGAAGGCAAACGAGCCGATAGCCAGCTCAGTAGAAAGTGGACACCCGCCTGTCAAAACACACTTAATAGGGACGGCGGTAACAAGTACTCATATTCATATATTCTAAAAACCTCGTCAAACTCGATTAGGCTCAGTCGTAACTCTATGTAGAGTAGTCAAATGTAAATTCATATGCCTTAGATATAAACTTGCGGTTGCATATTACGTGTTCGCGATCATATGGTTTTACTGTGGGGTTATGTTGGTCCTGTTAATTATATTTATCTTTAAATATATTTCATTTAAATACTAGACGATTTAAAATATTAAATGAAAAGTTTAATGATTTAATTCTTATTGTTAAACGTGTTTAAGTCGCTTTATTATTAATTAATTTCGTTGTCGCTTTATTAATAATTATTAATTAATCACTCGCGCAATGAAAGTGAATTTAATTAACAAAGACATAAAACGTTGGAAATATTAAATATTGCAAAATGTATAGTTACAAATTAAATTAAATTAACACAGGATTGAAATCGCAAACTGTTGTGCATTATTTATTGATCATCAGTAATTTCAAATTGAATTTCATTTATGTGTCTATAAAACGTCTATTACACTGGATAAATATGTCACACGTAGTTTTGTTGGAATTGAGTTAAGTTTAATTGCATTCCACGTTTTATGAGCCGAGCACTAAAATGAAATATTTTGTGTTGATTTTGATATGTACAGCGATAAATTCACTAGATGGTATGTACCGATACTGGCAGTTAATGTAAATCATTGCTAGTGCATACATTCGACGTTGACAACTACGAGCGGTTATAAATAATAGCAATTTTATTTTTAAGAAAAAATTATATGTTCATTTGTTTTCAATGTTGTATAAGCAGAATTCCTTTACTATTAACATTGGCGTCTTTGTTGCAATTTCTATTATCAATTTTTTTTTTAGACACAAACGAAGAGTATAGAAAATACTACGGCTTGAGCTTTCACAAGAACTGCGGCAACTACATTGTAACTTTTAAGTGCTTGACGGCGTGCAAGAGCATGGGCTACCAAGTGTTTCGATTAGATTATCAATGTAAATGCAGCTGCCATGAACTGAAGACCACCACATTTCTACCGGCGTTCGTTTGGCGGACGAACGGTACCACAAGGAAAGTTCCAGTGACGGTCAGTCCGAAGCTGTATGACATCGTCGGCACCATGTCACCGTCTCCTGGGGCGGATACTGAAAGTACGACTATTGATACTAATAGTACGGATACTGCAAATACGAATACTGGAAATACCAATACTGGAAATACGAATACTGGTGTTACTAACACAGTGGGGACTGGCAATACTGTAGATAAGTCGACGGGTAACACTGGGTCAGTTGCTGGAGGAACCCCCACGGGAGCCCCAGTGACTACACCAACCACAGTTAGAGCAGAGGAAAATGCATAAATAACATGTTTAACCTAAACGGCCGTTTTACCTTTAGCCACATTTTTCCACGTCTGCCTTATGCGGCAATTTAATATTGATTTCGTATTTTGAATTCTAAATAAATATCAAATGATTTTTGTGTTTAATAACAAAAGGAAATTTATCATTAAAATGTGATAATTTTATATATTATTTATTTTAATATAATTTTATAAATTTAAATAATTATGCTTCAATTTATTATTTGAACAGTTGAATTACTTTACACTTTTGTTTAAATATTTATGAAAGTTGACATACTTCACTGCTGGAAGTTATTTAAACTTTTTACTGTTATATAAGTAATTCGTCAAATTTCCTTGACGTCTTTAATAACTTTTATGTAAAAACTTCAAAATCTGCCCAATTGTCAAATAACTAATAGAGTTATCATCAGTAAATCCGTGTTACATTCAAATGTAGTTACCTACATATAAAATATGGTAAATCGAACAATAACCCCTTTCTTCAACAAAATTAATTGGGTTTTGAATTTATTCCGTCATATCGAAATCATTACAAATAATTAAGGTTAAAAAATTAACCGAAAGTGTCAACATGTTGAAAACAGGTTAAGTTACCCCCGCAAATGTATTTATTATATAGTAGCATAAATACGAGTTAAGGGTACCATTTGTCAGTTTGCATTAATAATGGCTTGATTCCGGCTTACTTTCAAAAATAGTTAAGGAATCATTTAAGTCTTCTATTTCATTTTAAGCGATTAATTCTGAGAACATAATAAATATATTATGAAATATCATATACCTGAGAATTTAATGTATTTTAGCCCATTTGAGTGAAGCTGGACATCTTAATGAAATTAATCCTAATTCCTAACATAAAAGAATTATTATCAGTTCTTTATTATTACTTATTTGGACAAGGACTTCTCCTTGTAGTGAGATCTTGGATCATACGCTGATAGACTGTTGCAGCACAGACCAAACGCTTTGTCATCTCGTTAAATGGATATTGGTACACTCTATACATCTTTAACAAGTTTATGGAAACTAAATGGTGTGTAGGTTTATTCAGGTTGATTTTCTTTATTGTAATAGCAAGTGATCATTAATTTCAAAAACATAAATATCTGTAACAGCTTCGTTTAGTTGAGTGGTTGCAAGCGCGACTGGTGATTGAGAGGTCCTGGGTTTGATTTCCGGGTCGGGTGGTGGATATTTCTAATTTAGTTTTTCTAGTACTGTATCACCTACAGGTTAACAAGATAGAGCGTTATTTATGAATACATAATTGTGAGGAAATTTGGTCCACTACTAAATTTAACATTCTTGGTTAACAGTACTATTGATATCTAATAATTAATTATTTTTAATGGTTTTTCTCGTACGCGTAATGCATTATTATTTGAGAAAATAGTTAGATATTTGAACAGTTATAATTGGCAATTATTTTTTGTTCTACGACATCTAGCCATGGAAAATATACTCGGGTTGTTATATATTCTGACGAGATTTCATGAAATATACGCGGAAAGCTTCAGTGTAGTAGGTGAGATAAAATTTTACCATTAAATATTGGTAATATTTATTACCCTTGATTTTGTGCAAATACTAATAATGATGTCTTTTTCAACAGTTCCCATTAATATAGATTTCAATGGTAAGTTAATAGTTACGTAAAACAATATTTTTATAAAATTATTTCATTTAATATACATAATTAATTTTTTTAAATAATAATTTACAAAATTTCAAGTATTCAGCAGTTATTGAGCTTCTTATGTCTAAGAATACACTTTTATAATCCTGCAATCTCTACTAATGATTGACAATAAGGTGTTATTTTAGTCAATTAACTTTAAAATAAACTTTAATTACACGCATGTAGTATTCCTCAAAAGATGTACAAATATTTTTCTCCAAGTATTAATATACGGGTAATGACGGAATTTAATTCAGTTTGTAAGTCACGATACCGATACCGACTCAGAAGAAATGTTTAAAATTATCATTTAAATTACTGCCCTTTTCAGAAGGAAACTCGTTAGCATATTGGCATAGATACTGCTTTTCTGAATTATGTTTTAATATTGTTAATAAACCGCATTAACAGTAGTTGATGCGTAACAGAAAAGTAGTCAGAATGTAGGTAGATACCTCATTTTAACCAAACATTACTAAGTACATACATACATATGAATGTGTAATTATATAGACATGTATTATTTTCATTTACACTTCAATTCATATTGTATAATTAAAGTTATAAACATTTAACTTCAGGAATATCTTTTTAATAAGAGTATAAATGATCCACAGGTACAACTAAGTCTGCACTACGATACGGATTTCAGTACACACATGACTGTCACAATTTCGAAATTGCCTATCTTTGTATTCAAAAATGCTTAGATATGAATTTTGATGTGGCGTATGCTGATAAACATTGTAAATGTACATGTTACATTAAGCCGGAAAAAGCAAAATTTACTTACAAACATAATACTACAAGAACTAAATGGAAGCTCGGAACCCCTACAACAACGATACCAGCTTGGGCTCAAAACAAAAAAAGCAAACCTGATACTGGTGATGAAGGAGATGATAACGCTGATGTGTTTGGCGTACCCGAAGCAACCGCTGCCAGTACCACCAAAACGAAAGATGAAACGGTTACCAAGAATGTTACCGTTACTGCAAGTGATACGAATATTCCCAAAGTTACCGTCACTTCAAATAATACCGTTATTTCCAATGATACTGTTTTAAAATTGAATACAGATGACAATACAAACAGTACTCAACATGACAAGGACATTGTTGCTGACAGTAGTGCAACTAATTTGACTGTTACAAGTTCAGGAAACATAACAGAAAATGCAGATGGAAGTCCTTCTATATGAATCGATAATTATAATTTAAGCGCCTAAACAAAAATTTGGGCCTTAATGGAAATAGTTTATTAAATAATTTTTAAATATACATTAATTCAGTTCTCGATTTAAAAAAAAAGGTCTATGAATACGAAATACAAATGTGCTTATTGACATTCGTGTATTTTTTGAATTCTTAACAAAATACACAGTCATAATACAATTTATATTGTATTTTTTAACTATTTTATTATTTAGATTTTCAAAAATGCTTACATACGCACAAATGCAAATATAAATTTTGTAATAAGTAATGTGGTGTACTGAATTTTTGGTATAGTAATTAAAAAAAGTGACGAAAACCATAATGTATGTTGAGAACATATGTACTCATCATTACATATGACATCACGACATACATATGTATGTATGCATCATTTGTTTACGACTAACGTTTTAGATACCGAATTTTAAAACATGTTGTTTTCCCGAACCATATTTTCATTTCTTGACATACTCGTAATATCTTATCCCTGAAAGATGTATCTATCCCGGGATGCGTTGTGAGTAGAATATTTACGAAGGCAAACTGAAATAATTATCAATATATTATGCTTAACGGCAACATTAGGGAAATAATTTCCTTGGGCTCATAAAATATTCAACCCGGTACGAGTTTTATGGCGCTCCAAATTTTAGTACCGTATTGAAAATGAAATGATAAGTAATAATGAATATAATTAGAGACAGCACAAACATTCACTTATAGATAAATTAGAAATAACTCGTACGAGTGTTGAGTTATTGTTGAAAACATCTCGTTTATGTTTAACGTAATGAAATAATAAAATCAATAAAAATCTCTTTCAACTTTAAAATCAATCTGATTATAATGTTACACCTGTCTGTAAATGATTTATATGTTCTGTTATCTATCGAGGCTTCAATACGGAAAACGAAATGATCTACTATATATTTTAATTTATATCTTATTCAAAACATGGTGTTTGGTTTCAGAAATTCATTTGTAACATTTTATAGTATTGAAAGTGCGCATATTTTGCGGGTGTTTATAATATGAATAAATACGTATTTTTATTTTTCGTCTAAGGTCCCTTCATAGTGGAATGACGAAAAAACTTTTTATGCAATGCCCAAGAGGCGGCACGCGAGACTGATGGCTATGACGTATCGGTAGGATTTTTTTACCGATATCCAGCGAACATAAATATGCTTTTATGTCAATGTATCAATTTCTTTAGCTCCACTTGACGTTTTTGCCAAAACTATTTCAATAAGACATTTCCATGACGCGGGTAAAAGGTTACACTAAGTGATAGTGCTGGTCGGTGGGACAGTTTGCTTATAAAAAGTAGATTCTTGGTAAAATTGGAAAATAAACTCATAAAGATTTTTCCACAAATGTAATTGTAACCTGTTAGTAGTAGAGGGCTAATATGAACGGTTTTACTGCAACTTACTAGTGGATTTTGGAATAGTTCTAAGGTAGAAAAAAAACCTTTATAAAAGATTGCTGGGATAATATATGTACATATAATAGTGAACTGACCGTAAGTTTGCATTGTTTTGCATTTTTGTTTTAGTTAAATGATCGAAGGATTCTCCTTTATTGTAGAAGTAATAGTAGATTAGTCAGGAGTGGGTTCAATTTAATTTGGATAGAAAATATTTATTCAAAATCGATCCATCCATCGAATTTCCACATTGTTCAATAGAGAGAAAATACAGCCATGCTTTCAAGTTTAGATAAATATTCATATATACACAGCAGTAGGGTACTCTCTACTCTCTCTCTC
>DWMF01000657.1:0-13656 GCA_018244815.1 Parelbella polyzona | reverse complement strand
GCAAACCGGTTGACGGCGCCGTCCGACGGGCCGCGGGGATCGCCCGGGGATTATCACCTTGTAAACAATATTGCATTGTTTCTTTTTTTTGCAACGACTATAAAATCAACACCCTCCAGAAACCTAAACGCTGGATAGGGAGTCGTCCGTCAATTTGAGACATAGAAAGGTCGATGCGTTCAGAATCTATTAAGTATTTTTTCGGAAAGTTTCGACGTAGACGCGACGTCCAGCAGGTCCGAGCGGCGCGATTAATTTACTTTTCGAAATATTAAAGGTAAAAAGTTTATAGACCACGAACCGCAACGACAGGCAGCAAAACGAAATCGGTAAAGTGGGTCATCATATAATTTCGCAAGCGTATCGAGTGCCGCAAGCGTTTACTGGTCCGCTTGAGGCAAGTCAAGGCCCGTGCGCCGGCAACGCCAGCTCCTGACTGTTCTGCTTAGTACCTTCTCAAGCTAACAAAAACACTTCATTTACATTATACCACTCTGATTAAAAAAGCCAAAAAAATTAGGACAATTAGTTACAAATTAAGACAGTTAAGTAACTACTTAATCATTTTATAACACATACATCGGTTATAGATGTAAAAAAATTATCATTTAAACGGTAGTACACGCACGAACTTCACTAGTTAAGTAACATGTTTACAAGTAAATAAGTAACATGTGAAGCCTCACTAATAGTAAACCAAATGTCAAAACGTAATAGCACGAAAGCTTCATAATAACAAGGTCTTATAACCAAACGTACATACAAGCGGTCTACAATTATGTGTTTCCTAACGATCGTTTCCTAATATTTTTCATGATAAGGTCATTGAATTATGTAAACGGCGTGAATAAGTACGTGCCCGCTGTTATATCATCGGGCAGAAATGTCAGAGGAAAATAGTATTGAATGACATATTGGTATACGTATATGTGAAACTATCACGGAATTTGTTGTTCAAAAATTCAGTTATTATATCCTTCTCACATGGTGTACTCAGCAAATATTTCTACAATGATAAGGTCTTCGGGGTTTGAAAATTTATTATTGTAATAGACTGCCTAGTTGCTCAAGCGGTTGCAAGCACGAATGCCGATCGGGAGATCCTGGGTTCGAATCCCGGGTCGGATGGAATTGGATTTTTCTAATTTAGAATTTCTAGTAGTGACTCGGAGTCTGGAATTGTGCCCAGTGTATGACAATAGGCTCACCACTTATTCCACGGGACTTAAATGTAACTGGTGAAACGTGGGAGTGTACTACACTCTTCTGCCTACCTCTTCGGGGATTACAGGCGTGATGTTACGTTTATTATTTTAATGTTATATGTATACAAAAATCGGTGTAGGCAATTGAAACAGGTGATCCGTGAATTTTTCGGTATGCTTCTCGATTAAAGAGTTGGCAAGGCGCATAGGACCCCGTTGTTTATACGAGTACTTACCAGTTAAAATTTCTCGCACGAATTTGGGGACATGCCATTCGACATTAAGCCTTCTTTGGATTCATAAACACATACTGACAAGTGACATCTCTAATAAAAACTTGTACCTTAATTCTTGTTTGGATTTGTCGAGTGCTTCGATAGCCGCTGGTCAAATTTGAAACATTCAAAATGTTGTTATTACGCAGTTTCGAGACCACAGTGACAAAGCTTAACTTCATGAATAACCACTAAATATATGGTGAACGAGCAATCACCCGCGATTTCGTTTGCGTAGATTTCAGTCTTTGGGTTTCCGACATGTTTTATATAGGCCTGAATGCGTCTTAATTAAATAAGTACACGGGTCCAGCCGCAGCTGAACCCCATTTATTGTGCCCGGCCCTTTATATGTGAGCTTAACTTATATTGGAAGTCTATCTCCGAAACTATCAATTTTTTAACTCATATAAACTTTCAATCATCACAGTTTTACAAACTATAACCAGTGTCAACCTAATTAACTAAACAGTACCGATTGAAGTGAATAAAAGATTAAATGTTAAGTGATGCTTACCCAAACATATGCGTAAAAACTGTACCAAAATCGGTTAAGCTTTTTTTTAAGATTAGAGCGCGCAAAGACAGACAAACAGAAGAAAATTCTAAAAAACAGTGTTTTGGGTTGGTGATAAATGAGTGGTAATAAAGATCTCTATAGAGCTTTATTAAAAATATCTTCTATGTACAGACACCAATCCGCTACAGCTTTTTTATTAGTATTTTCATGTTAAAGATTGCTACAATATCAGAGTATCAGAATTCATTCAATACGAACTTGAATCTTGTATGTTTACAATATTTACCTTAATATAAACTGGCGTTGACGAACCCATTGTAATACCAATCGTTCCTACTATTATAATTATTTATTCCGTTAAAAATTAAATATATAAAAAAGTATAACTTACCCCCTCATTTCCGGGTAAAAATTGTATCTTAGGTTTGGCCAATTTATCCTGAAACAAACAACATAAATAAATGAAAATTTCATAATAAACACTAATAATGACTGCAATTATTTTTACGGTCCCACTTCTGGGTGAGGGTTTCTCTCAGTATAGCGGGAAGCCTGGAACAAACTCCAGTACACTGTTTGAGGATAGATTGGAAGTTAGTGACTCATGGACTCATCCGTCGCATATTTTTAATCGCCTTTGAAGCACAGGCACTGCATGAGGTTTAACGACTGTTACATATCGGTAACAACTGCTTAACAAGCTCTCCAAAGAGCGCAAACACTCGTGGTATTTGTCATTAGTGGTCACCCGACCAAAGGTACCACCGCAAATGTTGCTTAACATTACAAACCCCTTTCAGTATGCAACGGGTCGAGTCCACTCATATTTTCAAATGTATATAGTAACATCAATAAACTCACTTAAATTATGTACACTAGCAACTATTGCATTGATATGTCGTTTAAATATTCTGAGTGTTAAATATGTGTGTATAGGTAATATGTATGAAATGTGTAGGTATAAATAATTATGGTGCTTATTTAAACCATTGAGATGATACCAATGATTATTCTTAAGCTTTATTTTTTTATATGGGCAACATGAAGACATTTCTAGCAACACTGTTTATCAAAAGTACCGCGATAGTTTAGGAGATACGACGGAATAGTTGGAACAATCATAGCTGTCCCTAGGCTTTGCCGTAAATGGACGTAAGGTTTTTAATGAATTTACATAATGTGAACGTATGCATTCTTCACTTTTTAACCCTTGGACGATACTTAACAACTGTTACATCTAGGTATTGCGAGAACTTCCTCGCAATGTTGTGCAGGGGGCTCCGAAATAACACATGTACATATATATCTTTTACGGAGAATTGGTAATATTGATGTAGCAAAACAAGTGATAAGTTGTGAAGACATTTCATTTCATACATTTCGTACATACATACACATCTGTATTGAATATTGGAGCTAATTTTCAAATAGAACGCTTACAATTATATATTCGATATTGCAACACCATCGTATACGCAACATAACGTTTAAACATTTCTGTTAATAAATCACAGAAAGCAACTTCTATGTTTGAAGCGATAAAAGATTTATATATCCGTAGAACTGTGGAAATTCGCTTTAGGAGGCGTACAGAGGGTCATTTCTTAATAATTACGAGGCATAACCTAATGAACATTGTAATTAGACGACAAGAAGTCAAACTAGTTGGGCAACGAGTCTGGTTGGCCACAATAAGCAAGTGTCGGTAAGTCGTGGCGTTGCACAACCGGCGATGGTCGAACGCGAGAAACATAACTAGGCTGGGCGGCAGCGCTGATGATGTAAACTTAAAAATTGCCTTAGTTACTTACTTAACAACAGAGCTCGATGTGAAATTTAAGAGTTACATCGCGATTTAGAAATGGGCTGGGGTGGGGGATGGCCCGGAACTTCATGCGTTCATCGCCTTCGCTCTTTCAAAATGGTTCCGCGTTTTAAAATGAAACTTCAGACTATATTTACTTATTCTAATAATCCTTTATAAATACTAAATACGCTCATATCGAGTTGTGAACTTAAAAATAAATTACACGAATTGAAACAAGTTGCGAATGCCAAACGTGTTCCAGCGCAAGGTCATAGAAGTATTAATGTTACAAATCATTGTATTTAAAAAATTCGAAACGAATGTACGAGGCATTAGAGGAACCAAATAATTTACGATTCGTATTTGTTTAACATTTTTAATATTCCCAAGTTGAAAATATTTGTTAATTAAACAATTACTGATAATGCTTAAAAATAATACTCTATATTATTATGGGATATTACCTTTCAGCACGATTTTTACTATTTTAAAGTATTTTGTAACAGAAGTGAATATTGGTCTGGTGTTTTTAAATATTCAAGCGTTTATTGAATGTTAACTATGTATTTTTATCTGGAAAATTACCTTTAGCTTTGAGTAGGTATATTTGTTGTTTATACTAACCAAGTATAAGTTCTTTGTTATCGAAATTATCATTTAAATTCGTTTTTTATTAATAATACATTATGAGCACTTTATTAAATTCCGTATAGAAATCGTCACCTTGTTAATATAGAAAAACTCACTTAGATATGAAATATTTTTAGTTTATTTTCCAATAAGGAAGAATGTTACGGGAACATAGTATTAGAAAAAAAATATTATGCAAATATCTAATTCACATTTGAATAATTTTACAAGCATATATAAAACATTTATTTAAGCACAATTAGCTATAAAATTAGTTATCAATAGTTATCTATAAAATTGGTCCACAGTGTAATACTTTCTGTATAAAAATGATTGTTTATTTACGGGATGAATTAAATAAATATGATACATTTACGATATTCTGTTTGTTACTTATTAAAATTAACTTTGAAAATTTTTATTGGAGTATTTCTAAAATAATCTGTTTTTATTTACAATCAATAAATTAATAATTACTCATTTTACGAATAATATAAAAATGCACAAAAGTAATTTCGGCCTTGTGTTGAATTGCCCGTTGTACGGAGTCCGAGTGAGGCAATAAAATACCGCACTAAAGTGACCTTAGCGAATATGCTGGTGACCTTTAGTGCAAAAGAAAAAAGTTTTTACAAGCTAATTTTGATAGAGAAAATGAGTATTGATTTTAGCGTTACTTACCCACGGTTTTTTAGTGAGGGCCACTTTACTATCTACCACTATTCGTTTTTGTTCAGTTTTAAGAAAGTTTCGACGAAATCTACGAGATTTATACAGTTAAGACCAGTTATACGCTATATTGATAACTACTTTATGAATTGTCTTTTTGTAACAGAAAGAAGTAATCATACATTCATGACGTTAAGTAAATCCACACTCAGTATTGTATTCCTATGTAAAATAATATGTAGATGCCGCGCGTTGCCCACCGACTAACTCGACTTATTGACCCTTCAACGAAGAAAACAATAGTTTCAGTTTTGGTAATAGCTACCATATTTTTGTTTTCTCTGTACTGTAGATCTGAGATGTTTTATACAATATACTCCACCAACCTACTTTAGTTAAAATGACGTAAATTCGAATAAAAAATAAGGAAAACAAAAGTTCAGCATATTTTTGCAAATTTTATATTTAATACACTTTATAAAAGTTTAATAAATAAATTTATAAATAATTTTACCACATCATATAATTATTTACGCCTTCCGTCGTCTTTATAACAATTATGTTCTTAACACTAAATTATTTATTCATTACTTATTACATTACTCACATTTCCAAAACATATTTTTAAATTGAAATATTTCATTTTATGCAATTGTTTTACGTAACTAACAATTATGTTTTTTTTATTCCTAGTCTGCGTAATGAATTAAAAATACACGTATGGGCAACATTGAAACATTTCGTATATTTTCCTCGTTAATATTTTTTTTTATTATTTATAATGTTTTTATTTATACTACATTCCTTTTGCTGAATACTTTACTCGTGGTTATTCACTTTCTTTTTTTGTAAATTTTATCACAAACCTGCAAGACAATAGTTTATTGTTGCGCACAATTTCTGAAAAGGTTTTGTGTTTTTTGTCAAGATAAGAAAGTGTAAAGTCGCGAGGCAGGGGCCGGCACCGTTACACGAAAAATCTTATTCCGATCGAGAAGGGCCCTGCGACATAAATGCTCGGTAAACAATATCATGTAGGTACATATTTACTATAATAACAAATAGTGTGCTTATTATTAGTACACTACTATGTTTGCCATATATATAATTATAAGTAATGTTCTACTTTCGCATGCTTCTTAATCAAAACTAAATGTAACAGAAAAAGCTAATACTAAACTATAAAATATCTATAAAATCAAAGGGGAAGGACTAAAATATATTATATAACTGCAAACGTAATCATCAAAAAAAAAATGAAGCCAAAACTCCGGATGCAACGGTCAAGGAACGAGAGACCAATAAATAAATTTCAAATTAATGAGAAACAGGCCCGTAAACAATTTAAAATATTGTTAAAAGTTGCCGCGACTACCTGAGATACTGGAGGCGGAAAGCTGTCGTCCTCGCGTGTCCATTCTACACAAGTAACGATTAAATATTGTGAATCTAGATCGCCAACAATTAATCCAATTACTTATTCATCTCTTTATTATAATCGATATCTTTCATTCGTTTGTCCTGCATTCTGCAAAAACATTTTAGAATCAAATTAAAAATCAAAATTACATAGTATATTATCAATCAGATGTGTCGTTTGATTTTGTTGTAAATGAGTTTTATATAAGGATCTTCATATTTCGTTGGCGTGATAAGGCTAGCGTCACAACCACTACCCATTTTCTAATAACCCATCTCTTTCGTGTGTCGTATTTTCTCCTAGTAATCGACATTCCGGGCGGCCAGCATAAACAAATACAACCCTCATGGTACACGACAATAGAGGCTACATTTCTCTGTTCACCAGCTTTTATAGCCTTACAAGATGGCGCCCTAAACCAATTTCAATTTATCTAGACAAAAATAAGGTTTCTCCTTTGATGTGTTCCATACTCACTAGCGTTACGCAAAGCCACATCGTGCTTTAATGTTTGTATGACATTTTACAACTGGTTTCGTACAACTATTTCAGACACAAGATAAAATACAGGTGTGTAAAAGGCGAGATATTTAATTGAAGGTTCTATGAATAACATTATGTCTCCTTTAAAACGGTTCGGGTACATTTTGTTGATTCAGTTACATTTAACTGTGAGGGTTCATTCATCCCGCTATAGCAGCTTACGGCGCTACGTATTTACCTATTTATTACCGCTAATTATAGTAAAACTGATTGCTCTGACTGTGTACGTTTGAGATGCAAGAATGCGCAGTAACTATATTGCGTTCGTATCGGTTCAATCTCCTATTCTACAAGCAGGTAACATTATACTCTTACTGAATCACTGGTCGGCAGCGGTAACGTCATCGGACTAATACTTCCTCGATTACTGAGAGCGCAACACCAAGAAATCACAACCGTTATAAATAAAAGCTACATTTAATTTTTTTACAAAGTAATTCTAAAACAACTATATAATATAAAATGAACGTGAAGAATTTCGATATAGTTCAATTTTAGAATGGTTTCAAAAAATGAAACTAATCTGTAATGAAGTACGGATATGGGTATATAAATAGAATAAAGTACTGTATGGAGGGATTATTTGAGAATACGACACATCTGTTCGCAAGTATACGACTGGGGACTACCAGGTGGCAGGGTTTGGGGGGACGAAGGGTGCGACGACCCCGGACCCTACAATGCGCGCGTACATGACAACTTCCCACACTAATCTTGACTCTCTCTCACTAAGAGCAAGGATCAAATTGAGCTAGTCAATATACGACGAGCAAGGCGAGGTTGGCGCGACTTGGACAGAATAAAAACTGTTTGCAAACCGTTTGCCGCATAATTAATTCGTTACCACATGAACCACCTAATTAGTTATGCAATCGTTTTATTTACAAAATAATATAATAAAAATGTGTCAGTTAAAATTTAAGCAATTATTTAAAAATGAATGAAATACATTTATCTGCGATTTTTTGTTCTTAGTTTTAAAGACGGAAAAATTTATAATCGTCGATATGAAAACGTGGAAAGCCTTTTTCATAGTGTGATGCGATAAACATCACCTAAACAGCATTAACATTACAATGGTGCTGTTTATTCAATAGCCATCAATGAATAGTAAAAGAATTAAACCCAATTATTGCCTCTTGCACCCTCAACGAGTCCTTTGCACAGTTATTATTACACAAAATGAAGATTTAACTACCCGCTAAAAATTTCCTGGTAGTATGTATAATCTCAATCGCTATGTTGCTATAAAATCGACTTCATATAAAGTACTTTTAAAAGGTTGTAAAGGCATCAATTAATTTAATTTCATACACATAAAGGTATTTTTACGACTTGACAATGACTGCTCCATCATCAATCTTTTCAAGGTAAAATAATTGCAAGATTTGATTTATATTTATCCGGGATGCGTTTGGAGTGCAATTGATAAATTCATGCTAAACTTTTTCAAAGAGCACTTCATATGAAAACTTGGCATACGTTGTTTATTGTTATTTACTGATCCGTGTCCCAATCAAGGCGTAATGGTGCCGCCTGGTGGAGTATCCTCAAGTCCCCCCTAATAGAGCAATGTAACTGAACTGAAGCTAGGCATAAATAGAACATTACAAAGTAACTGCCGATATATTTCAAACATATGAATCAATAAAATCAAATCAATAAAAAGTTGAAAGGACCAAATGAAAGTAACCATGAACAATATTTATATATATATTACATATCTCGTGCAATTTTAATTCTATACGATTTTCTATAGGTTTTGTCATGTGTCGTTCATTAAGAAAACCCATTCGATGGATGTCTCATACAAGTTTTCAAATGGTTCGCGAGTTTGTCCACCCTCGTTGCTAAGTTACAAAGGTATTATTGACGAACATTCGTAGATGGGACAGACACTTCCTCCTTTTATGTTTGCGTATGTTGATCTTTTATAAGCCATTTCTTTTCATTCTATTACTAATATATTTACTGAAATTTACATTCTGTTACTGCAATATTAACGCAATAATTTCATATACTCTTGTAATAGACATATGTACATGCATATTACTTATTGCTTGACTTTTAACAGATCCAAATGGATACAATACATAATTAAGAGCAAGGTTTTTTAAGGACAATAAACTAAAATAGCGTATTTAAATGTTTGTGTAAAAGCAGAATTATTGATTGACTGTAGTTAAAGAACTATTAGTTAATATATATTAAATTAAAATTAGAGAATGAGAATTAAATATTCTGAATAAACTATACTTGTTATAGAGCAAGTAAAGTTTATTCAGAAAATTAATAAAAAAAAGAATCTCAATTGTTAATTTTTGAACACTTTTTCACCATCATATAAAGAAATGAATTGATTTTGAAAGTTTCATCGTTGTAGAGAAGATGTGTCACGAATATGCTTTATAAATTAAAAATTTAGCAAAAAATGTATATCTATGATAAAAATACGTCCGGACGCAAAGACTAGTGTCCCGTTCCTGGACAACGTAGTTGAAAAACTTCAATGAATGAAATGAAAAATAAAATCAAATGAAAAATATAGAGCCGTCTAGAAAACAAGCGTCATGTTATAACTTGGGTTATATTTATAGTATGTATGTCGTAAACCGGTAGTTATATCTACGGCCTACATATTCTAAGCGGAGGTCTACTACTTACCTATCTAATCAAAAATAAACAATTCGTCAAACGTATTTGTTATATTATCCAATACTGTTTAGTGATTCACTTTGCTTAAAGGACTCTATGTCAGGAAAAAACACCAGGTGGCGGAGAACGGTTACAAAAAAATGGTCATCGTGACGAACGCTGCGTAAGCAATATTAAAGGAATATCATGTTTATTATGAAGGCGAAAGTGTTTAATATCGAGTGGCAATACAGCGTTTAGGTGCAGGCAATGTTCACCAGTACAATAAATCGCTGTTAAAACACGTGCAAAGCCGGGAACCAGTCAGGTGGCCTAACAGCTTTGTATGGACAAAATAAATTGTTTAAGTTCGCAACTTGGCGGATTTGGTTTTTTCTAAACTTTCGGCGGCGGAGCATCTGCCGTGTCAGGTTCCATTGTCAACATATATTTGAGAAACATCAGCTGCTTATTTACAAGAGCAGCTAAAATACAACTCTCAGGTTTGTGGTGGCGTGATAATATAATAGATGTAGAAACATATGTATATTGTCATCATTTTAAACTTCTCCACGTACACAAATTTCAAAAATAGTTTAACAGTTAGCTTGTTATTTGAAATTAACAGCAGGCCAGAAACATTGCGGCTACACAACTTGCTTATCACGTATTAAATTTTCCCAACAAATTTATCTTTAGATACAAAATTGGGAATTCCCGTAATACTTCGGAATTCTATAATACTGATTGAATATATAGGTACTTAGCACCTGTCTAAAATACTAATTTCGCTATTATTAAGTGTATTTTTGAACTCGTACACATATTTCAATAACCGCTGCAGAAAGTAAGTACAAAAACATGTAAATCACACTTTAGCTTCATACGTTTTATCCAATTAAACTTCTTTTACGAGCACAATAGTCACAAAACGACAGTAACCGCGGTGGAAAAATAAAGCGAGACTTAAAACTGTTTTATCGGCACGGGAAGTGAATGAATGGTATGATTACATAGAAGAAACTGGTGTCGATAAGCATGACATCGTCCGTTTGTTTTTCTACAGCACCTCGTTTGTGGAACGATCTAACAAAGCAGATGTTGGTCACGTGGTCTAACAGCCATAACTGCTAAGTATTTACACCCACTATAATTCACAATCAGTGCTAATCAGTTCCAAGAGATTCGAAAGGATGAAGTCAAACCGATTAATATTCGTCAGACCTGTCTACTGAAGCGCATCACACAAAGGCGACGCGGTATACCCATGAAGTAGGTAGAAAATTTCATAGTACACATGCGATAAACCTTCGGTACACCTTCGATAAACTGTTGAGTATAATTTCTGTATTGAGTGGCAATACTTCCGTATGACATTTGTATCTCGCCTGTTGTTAAAACGTAATCCATCACTGGCAATTTACAATGTAGTTACATAGCTTAATGTAGTTTTTTTTTTCATTCTGTTCAATTGGACCTTTAATCTGCAATTTATTTATAATCATAGTATTATTAACAATCAAAAATTACACTTTGTAAAGTATTAAGCGTTGTACTTTTGGAATACATGCTTCCCCTCGTGTAGCATAGATAACAAACGTTAGACGAATCGAATTTTTTTTGGTCATACGATAAGTGGATCTTATTCATACTCGGATCTTCACAAACGAAAAATCCAGATACCAATAGGGTTTGCCCCAGGTTTATTAAATGATTTATAGATATACAAATACTCATCGAGACGCTAAATAACATCACTGTTTTCCAAAAAAAAAACACATTGAGACACATCTAATGAAAAGCGGTAACAAAATTATCAAACAAATAATACGATAATTTGTAGTAAAAAATAGGTAGATATTATCTTTAGAAATCAGTTAAACTTCCAAGTAGAACATTTTTGTGATTTTATGACGGTACATAGTTAAAAGTTAAACAGGTTGTGGTCAATTTATAAGCCTAAATTTAGCTGAACTTCTGCAATTTTTGTAAGACTAGCAAAGTATATTTTTATTACCAATATTGTTTCCTTCTCTATCAAGGCAGACCAAGCCGCGAATATCAGAATGTATGAATTAATATTGAATGTTCAATTAGTAAACAGAGCTCGTTTTATCCGTATGGAATTTCGAAATTTGGTTAGTAATATAATTAACCAATCCCATTATTCACTTATTGCTATGCTCCTTTAGTTAAAAATTTAGATGTTATATTTATAAAATGTTGCAGCTTAAAAATTTCCTAATTAACTAGTGCTTTATCTAATCTTACATAGGAACATGACTTAACATATATTAGTTTATCAAATTTAGTAGAGAACTCGAAAAATAAGATAATGTGACAAAATCGCTAGAAATGTACTTGAAGCCTTGATCATATAAAGGAACATAACGGTACTGGGTAAGCCAATAAAATACCTCACGAGGGTTAAATGCATAATGGTACGAGGTTTAGTAAAAAGTTTACGAACAAATGTAAAGAAGACAAAGGTGTAATAATATATATCCAAATTTTTGTAAATCTCCTAAGCATGTACTTTCACCGCGCCGCCCCAGCATTGTCATTGCGGCTGTGCGCCCGATTCGCTTACCTAATGTACTGGGTTTGCGAAACTAGCCGCTCGACACGCGCCAAACGTCTACGGCCTAGGAATGGAGACATTTGGACAGCACGGTATTCGCCGTGTCCTTTCCCTCGCTAAATGTCGAACAGAACCATGCATGCGACCATGCCTACGAATTGAACAGTCTTCTTCATCTTTTATCATGCGCCACTTTGTTGATACGTGCGACGACGATATTATTGCATTATTGTTATGAAATTGTTACAAAATTTATATATTTGAGAAACAGAAAACAGATTTGGGCAATAAACGAATGATTTTCTATATGGCCTTAACATGTGTGAAATTCTTTTTGTATATGTAATAAGATGCAGGTGTTGTGTCTAGTCACTGTTGAATAATAGGTTGTCACTTACTATGTTTTTGTACTAACTATGTGAACTGAGAGAATGATATAATTTTATAATGTAATTAGTATATAAGACTATATATGTGTGTGTGTGTGTGAAATATCAATACCTACATATCTAATGAACTAAATTCATAAGGAAAATTCAATTAAAACAACTAATGAAATACATTTTGATCATACAAATGAAACAGGAAATAATTAAACTGAAATTATGAAAAAAAATTATAGTTCACTTACTAAGTTGTATTTATTTTCTTTGTAGGTAATGCTAACAGGTCCAAGCTTATTATTATTTTACACTCTTTTTTATTATTGTATTATAAACATTTTTATCTTATATTTATTATATTTATTTAGTAACTTTTTAAAATAGAAAAGTTTTTTAAAATGTTCTAAAGTCATCACAATTTAAACACATTGCAGTACTGACTACAACTTGCAGATTATTATCAGTTTGATTCCCAATTTTTGAGTAAGTTTATCTACATCACACTATGCTCTTATCAGATAATAGAGACAAGAAGTTAAGAATGTATTTAAGCAATTTTTATTTAATTTTACACTTTCAATATCTTCATTGGTACAAACATTTGTGTGTTTCTAGTAAACAGAACTTTTTTTAGATTCATATGATTCTCACTTTTAATACTCTTTTCATGTGAAAACTTATCAAATGTCCAAAAGTATAAAATGTATAAATCATGTTATGGTTAAAGCAACTCTATATTTCCTGGGACATTCAAAGTTATTATAAGAAAATCTTACAATTACATTCAGTAAAAATTTATTAATAAGGTTATTTATAATATACCTTAATAATTTTTAGTTAATTTTAAGCTAATTTTAATAATTATATTACTAGTAGAACTGTAAGCAGTGGTAGCCTAGTGGTTAAGAATTCAGCCTCTCATTCCGGGGGCCCTGGGTTCAAATCCATGGCGCGCACCTCTTTATAAAAGTGCGTTTTAAGTTTAAATA
>DWMF01000656.1:0-13659 GCA_018244815.1 Parelbella polyzona | reverse complement strand
TAGTACCTACATTCCCACGTTTCACTAGTTACGTTTAAGTCCCATGGAATAGGTGGTGAGCCTATTGTCATATACCGGGCACAATTTCAGTCTTCGAGTCACTACTAGAATTTCTAAATTAAAAAATCTAATAATTGCTCTAGTCTTAACGCATATGATTAGAAAACAATGATCACAATTACACGGTCTAACAACAGATTCAATTTTTATGATAAGGCGTTGAGCTCAAAATAAGTTCTACTAGCATTTGTCTTGGTATTCATATCCAAGATCATTCACGATTAATTTCTATTAGACGAGAACTGTGCTGAAACAGTCTACACCTAGCATGCAAATCGAGCACGCTACAAATCGGAAACTTATGACGTAACCGGGTCACGTTCGTGTAACCTTGCATTCGTATTTCTCCGTTTTCTAAGAGTTGATTTAAAAAGTCAATATAAAGTACGCGACTACAATAAGCACAAATATCTATGTATGTACTGGTATCTCCCAAATGGCGTGCAGTTCAACTGCACGACTCGCCGCGAATACAATTGCATACAAAAGTGACGGAAACGAGCCACTTTAGCTGAAACTATGCTGCTTCCCTCAGGGACATAGGTGGTGTGTACTACTTGCTTTATTCTCACTCAGCTGTAGAGTTGAATTATAAAAAAGACAGGTGCTAGAAAATTCTATAGAACTTTCTCAACCTCACCGGCGACGTTACTTTCCTTATGATGTTTATATTGTCGGCGAAGTACATTGTCTTAATATATATTTTTTGACGGTTGCATTGTCTTGAAGTTGTAATACATATTTTCGACAGTTCAAACTTCACCTTTTATTGCCTAAACTTTAAGCGCTGTTTGTTTAATAAAAAGTAGGTACATCGTAATACATATTGCATTGTATGTAAATATTCATTATTATTTGATCAAAGCGGCTTACGTTTTATGGTTACAATATTATACACTATACAATGTATAAAATGATGCATAATCAAATTTGTTACTTAATAGTCTATTTTTGATAAAAACATTAAAAAAAATCTATACTAAGAATCGCCAACTAAATGTAGGTCGTTAATTTTTTACTAGAACTTTCTACATTCTTTTAGATTCTTATTTTACTTATACACGAAATCTGAAACAAATGGTAGGGGCTTAAATAACCCACAGAGCCATTCTGCGTTTCTATCTGTAAGTAGGTACTATATCCAGAAACGTCCCGAAATAGATATTAGGAATAGTTTTCAAGGATTTCTAGAAATCGGTAAACGGGACAAAACTGACTGAAATTTAATCTTGTTGATGGATTTTAGTAGTAACGAATCGCTAACTTCGACTTCGTCTGTGCTGTTAACGATTGTAACAGTATATTTTACGTACAGAGAAGGAAACATAAAATATTATGTTGAATGCAAAACATAGGTAGGTACATACATACAAAGCTAATCTTATAAATGGGTAAAAATTTTAGTTTCCTCAAACTTTTATAACTTTACATTAAATGAACATATCGTTATATTTTATCAAGATGACGACAAAATATCTAAGAAGTACAAGCAAAGAAAAATTAATCTACATCTACATATAAAGGAGTTTTTGTGTGGTGCGCGCACAACGGCATACCTACTTCTATCGTTTTATTTATGTAGATTGGAAGGTTACATGGAAGTAAGATTATAATTATTAAATGTAATAATTGCCACCCTTTGTACGCTTGTTCCATTAACGTTATTAAGCCCGTAAAATCCCCTAAAATATGCAGTTAGTTAACTAACAATATCTGAATCTCGGAAACATCCCATATTCAACAGTTAACTGCATATTGTGGTCTGGGTTTTTTTCGAATCGTAAGTACTGTTTAGAGTAAAATGGCGGTCCCGCGAATGTAGTTATGTTATTACAGATTGGTTTTAGGTATAGAGTATAACAGACAAGTGGGTAGTAGTAATGACTAGCTGCTACTGTACAAATAGGACTGTTGGTGTTGGTTAATTTTAGAAGTTAAAAATACAGCTGGGTTAATTAAGCATTAACTGATAATGGGACTGCAGGAAGTGGACTGTTGTAGTCCAGTAAGCATGTGTGTAATCAATTTTCGGCGTAATTTTTAAATCTCCCTAGCTCTTAGAGTATCTCTGAGTAATAAAAAAAGTTAAAGGATGATAATAATAATTAACCTTTTCTCGCTAGTAGGAAAAATATATATGTAGGTGTACATATGTCACCACACAACATTGTAGACGGCTCACCGCGGCGTTATATTACGCGTGAATTAAAAAAAAACAAAAGCTTAAAATTTTTAATCTGCGGAACAAATATATTGGTATGATAAGAATGAAATGTTTTTTAATAACATGGCCATTATTGTTGGGGAATTGTAGAGTATTTCGCGATATTTTTTGTTTATTATTTCCTAAGTGTGAGCTGGAAACAAACAAAGACTTAATTAACTACGGTATTAAAATATTAATATTTATCTATTTCCATAACCTACATTTTTTACATATTATCTAGGTTGCTTAAAAAATGTATGTCATTCTTTTAACAAATGACCTCAAACATTACATTGGTTAAAAATAAATGGTTGATTATTTTATTGTTGGGTTTGAACTGTTTATATGAGTTTAAGTTTTTTCATCTTTTTATGATAGTAGATGCATTTACATAACCACTGAAAATTAATATCTTAAATATTAAATGTTTTTTTGGATGTTCTGGTATTTTTGCTATTTTGGTTGTACGTCCCGGATTAGCTCGAATAATTATTTAAACGCATCTTGTCACGATCTTGTCTCAGGAACTTCATTAATTTTTTAAATCTCAGAACAAAAATTCATTAAAGTTCGATAGTGGATAAATGATATCACAGATTTTTGTGTCTAAATTGCCTTCATTTAATAATGATTACTTATTTAGACAAATAATCATAGATGTTAAATGATTGATTTCCGTATTTAATGCATTTTGTTTTAAAAACATATATATAGTTTACAGCAGGAAAATTAGTTTACATTGTTTTCTACAAAAGAATAAAGTTGTAAACAGCGAGTATTTTAAGATTTTTGTGTAGTGTTATCATGTCATATCATCATCATCAGCCTATCTCAATCTATTGCTGGACATAGGCCTCCCCCAATGAACGCCATCTTCTAAATTAAACTACTAATCATCTACATATAAACAAATAATATAAAGTTATATCAGGATATTTTTATTTATGAAATACGCGTGTGTTGCAAATGAAACTATTTACAATGTAAACCAGTCTCACAGGAAAACTGGAGTACTTAAACTACATTTAAAATGTTCTGCAGTATTAACAAATTTGAGAGCGCAATATTAACAAATGCTAGAGAAATATTTTCTATATTACAATGTTAAATGTTGTATAATATTGTTAATTTTGCTAGACCGAAAGTGATAAGCGATAAGTTGTATCATAATTATTATTACTGTCGCTGACGAATAGTCTTAGTTATACTAATACACTTTTAATGCAGTATCATTGATCGATTTGTTGCAAAGGGCGTCTGTTGATCGAGAGGTCCTGGCTTCGAACCAGATTGGGTACTACAGAATTTTGTAACTTAGATGTTCTAGTAGAAATTTCTAGTATTGACTTGGAGTATGGACCCGTGCCCCCTGAAATAGGGTCATAAGGGTCAATAGGGTCACCACCACAAAATAGGTGGTGACCCATGAAACACGTAGTGTTATGTACGCATAATAATTTACGTTCCGCTTTAATCATTTAGATAGTACATGTAATTAACACTAACATGCACAGACAATATAACAAGAATAATGAATTCACATATAACAGCAATCATACGAAAGCGCACGATTTAGAATTTATTAAATGTTTTACCCAAAACTAAACACAGCACATATGCAAATTTTGTAACTTGGTTAAAAGTGAATCCATTTTGAAATTTCATAGCGCACAAACTTTATACAGGGTTCTGTTTATTACTACGTAGTTATTATACAGCATCACTGAATTCTCAGGACACGAGTTTCGATGCAGGAGCGCGGTAAACCGTCCTTATGAAGTTCCGTGGCAGTAAATCAACTCGAATATTTGTTACGTTGTCTTTGAAACATTTCGAGAGAGCGAGAATCATTTGTTTTATTGGTTAAGAGAGACGAGTAGAAATGGAGGATTGAGAGACAAGAAATGGATATAGAAGATCCATTTTTTTTGTATAAACGTTTATAGCATAAACCATACAAGGCATAGAATGAGAAGTGGCTATTAAAAATTACAGTAAATGTATAGATAATTATGTTTGTTTGTAGTGTAATTTATTTTATGTAATCGACTTCATTTTCATAAAAGTTTTCATAAAAAGATAACCTACATTCATATCGCTCGTCTCGCTTTTCGTTGCTCGTCGGCGATCTGACATGTATGTACTTAATAATATTTGCAAGTTAGCCGTCTCTATGCAATTGTAGCGAAAATCCAAGAACTTAAAGATATCGACTGCAAAAGTTTCTGTGTAACGAGAAATGTTTTTGGGTTAACATTTTAAAATATTGAGACCTTTGCATTGCTTTGGTCTAGTCATGTCCTTCACAATTCAGGTCAGTTGGATATGTATTTTAGTATTCGTTGGCTAAATGCGTATGTCACATCGACTTACATTGTAAAAAAGTATTAAGCCTATGCTAAACAAGGAATGATAGATAATAATTTAAAAAGGTTTTACAAGGTGATATTCGAAACTCTCGATACTCTGTGAAGGTTCAAGGCAGCAGATCAGCTGGAAGCGAGCAACTGTCAAATATTGGGAGAGCCTTTGATGCCATACACAGTGTAACATAATAATATTTTTTTTTGTACAGTATAACATAAAAAAAACAGAGCCCAAGCATGACATCCAGTCACAGGTTTTTACTAATTTAATTTCAGTACACAAATATTTTTTACATATAACTAAACCACACAAGATCAAAGAGACTCGCGCTTTGGTCACAGAATTGTTTTTGAACTGCTATTTTTGAACTGTATTAAACAACATGATAACTTTACCTATGCCAATATATTATATTCCCTTTTTTGTCGGTATAAGTAACAATATAATATTTTATGATACAATTGATTTTTTTATGAACAAAGTAATTTATAACGTTAAATGATATAAAAACTGCGATGAATATTCTATTGTCATTATATTGTTTTAATTTAGGGTTTGTGAATGATTGACAAGGCTTACTAATTATAATTTTTTTTAAAGAGGTCTTCCCCACTTTTCGAACCCAGCACCTACAAATTTCGTCATTGAATTCAAAACTACGGGACAATCACTGCTTGTTCATATAATTTCTAATGAGTGTGAGTAAAGTGTGAAAATACGATTGCCTGTTTAAATCGATAAGTAATTTGACATCAGTGCTTTGGGATAATGTTTTTGTAGATAGTGGCAGGTACAGTGACCATGATTATATTAATGAAATATTGGACAATTTGTTTCATATTTAAGCGCATCCAGAATTTTCTTTATAAAGTTAACCAAATTTCATTAAGAAGAAATAATCTGTACAAACTTATCTACTTAACTTTCTACTAACAGATTAAGACTCAGAACAGGATACGCCATGGACCCCAATGCATACCGTGTTGCAGTGTTCGCAACAGGCACGGTCTGAAGATTCACGGTCTGTAGACAGATTCTACCAGATTAATTCAAGCCGCCCGCGTCGTTGGAACTTCAATCTTAATTGATTTTTTTATTTCAATTCTTTTTAACATCACGTCTATTTCTTATCGATAGTTATTAATATGTAGTTGGTCTTTAGCTTATCGAGTAAGTCATAAATAACGAAAAAAAAAACTTGATTTGAACGAAACAGTAGCCTTTTCATAAAGGAATTCGAAATTCTGAATACGAGTATAATATTATATTCCCAATTACGGATATATTATACAGCAACATATCCTTAATTATCCATATAGATAGGTCACCCTACTATTACCATTACAGGGGTACTATCAGTGGTAACGTTTAAAATAACAGCTCTTATAAATTCCAATGTAATGTTTGTTATCATTACGCATTCTGTAATCGAGAGCAAAAAAAAAATTGGCGCGAAACGAATCCGTACCACAATTGTTACTGATTCGGTCGATAATTCGACCTTGAACTGTTGAAATAGTCACGTTATTGGCAGTAAACGAATAATGAAGGGCGCTGTGAAACCTCTGAAAGTTAGTACAGTCGTCAAGGAGACGTTGATATACGTTAGTTCTATTTTCGTTCTGTCTCAGCTTTCATAATCAAAGCAGTTACTGTAGACATGACAGAATATGACAGACCTCACAGACATAATATGCAGACTATGGAATATGGAACAATGAAATACTTTGAAGATGATATGTAAAGTACAGGAATGCCCAATAGTAATATAGTATACATACTAGGTTCACAAAGTTATTTTGTCTATTGCCCACTTTGAGAATAAATTGTTTTCTAGCTAATGTTTGATAGGAATCTTATCCTGTTTCCATAAATCTATTGTCATTTTTTTAATTAGTAATTAAATTCCACGAAATATTGAGGACTCGTCAAACATAATATTTAGTCATATATCAGTTATCGGAAACAAGACAAGACACGTAGCTAACAATACATAGACAAGTCATAACATATATGAAATGATTATCTCTACTCTCTTACACTTCTGCTTGTAGTCATTAGCGAACTATTGACACTACCGAAATATCTTGTTGTTTCTTATAATAGACATGGCTTTAGTGTTAGATTTGCAAATAGTTGGCCTGCAACTTAAAGTCATTTACAAATTATGGAGCACGCCGTATCTAATTGCTTCAGTGGAAGTTTGACGTACTTCAACCGCTGATTAGCCGCAGACATTTTCACCTCTCGAAGTTAACAGCAGCGTTCAACGCCTTACTGCTTCTAATATTGCAGATTCTGATAAATATTGTTCGGACTGGACAAGAACTGCCAACTCTAAGAACTGACCGCTTCAGGTTTTGTTACACTCGATAATATTTTCGTGACCCATATTAGTGACGCTTCAAATGTATTTGAATACTGCCTCGTGGGCCGATCGCTGATCGAGAATTGTCAAATTCGAATCTGGGGTTGGGTATTATTTAATTTTCTAACTTGGATTTCTTAACTTCGATTTTCTAGTAGAAACTAGTACTAGCGTCCAGTCTGCATTATTGACCATTATATGGCAATAGACTAACACGTGTTATCTAGGACGTAAAACGTAATTGGTGTAACATGGGAGTTAATACGCTCCTCTGCCTTTCCCCAGCGATTACAGGTGTGATGTTGCCTTTTCAAATTAATTGGAATACACATATTTATTGGACATAGTATTCGAACTAAGATCATTAACAAAGAGTCGATTAGCAGGAACCGTTATTATCGAACTATTGTTGTTAAGAGCTGAGGGCTGTAATTACGGAAAATTGAATTTATATCGGTTTGAACAGGCGCTAATTAAAATTGGGACAACAATGAATAGATGTACGTTGTGGACGATTGTTTCCATAACGTCAATTTGACGGGTAATATCGAAATATCGAAATCATACGGGGAAGAGGGGAAATAATTTGAGGGCTAATTTACGTATTTGTTTGTCAGTCAGTGTGTTGCATGCATCTCTTTCTATCCTTGATCGTTCTGATTTGAACGTAGCGATAAACAAACACATTGCAGTTGAAGGATTTAGAACATGCACCCTATTTCTTGTAGATGTTATCAGCCTCGAGATGTCCACTACTGGACATTGGCCTGCCCTAATCATCGCTATTCCTTCCGGTCCCGGACCTTCCGAATCCAACAGCTTGCCGCTTTCTTCTTCATTTTTTATGCATAATTATATGCAGATACAGGATATGACACTACTCATGTTAGATACTGATCTGAGGTACACTTAAAAGTAGGTAACTTTTACGGGTATTTGAGATAATGGGTTTAACGTATCGGAAGATTCAAATTTAAAGATCTTGGTCAGAAGTTGTAATTATAATCATCTATTCTATATATGTATTTTAAAACCAATGAAACAATAATAAACGAATCACAGCACAGTGTGCCCCATATGTTGACCGGTGTAATGTTCACAATATATCTTTTTTACGAGCTTTGCAGTACCCAACGGCATTAGTGTAACTTCGGCCAAAATTAACTTTGCGTTCTCTAATTTGGCTTACAAATGCATAATAATAAGATAAGCGTAATGCTTGAACATTAAAAGGTTCGTTACAACGGTTATAAACGTAATATCAAAACGTAACATCACGCCTGTAATCCCTGAAGGGGTAGGCAGAGGAGTGTAATACACTCCCACGTTTCACCAGTTACATTTAGGTCCCATGGAATAGGTGGTGAGCCTATTTATTGCCATACACCGGGCACTGATCCAGACTCCGAGTCACTACTAGAAATTCTAAATTAGAAAAATCTAATAGCACTCGACCCGGGATTTCAACCCAGGACCTCCCGATCGGCAAACGCGCTTGCAACCACTCGACCAACGAGGCAGTCACGAGGCAGTTTTACTTACAAAAAGTTTAAAGTTTATCACAGGAAATAAAATTTTTTACGAAAAATATAGCGCAACACGAGCAAAATGAAATACAGTTGGACATAAAACTTCAATATCATATCCAATTGCGCAGTTCCACAAATACAAGACATATTGCGCGTAGTTTGAGGAGACAAAATTATTTTTATCTTCGCAGAAATATCTCTTCGGCCTCGCCTTAAGCACTTACTGCATTGCGACGACCATTTCTCTCGAACCCCCGCGGCACTCTCCAACACATCGAGACTATCTTAACGTCTTGCATCATTGCAATATTATACGTGTTCTTGTTACAGAAGCCGTTTATTCGTATATACAATCGATTGTTCGAGCATTGGCAATAGGTTCATCATATCTATTTTCCACAGTAGAAAGTGTTACATGGCTGATGATTCGTGGAAGTGTATTACACTCTGTCTACCTCTTTGGAACAGAGGTGATGTTATATACATGCAGAATACGTAAAATAAGACAAAGGGTTTATGCCTGTGTCCAACAGTGGAACGGAAGTGGCTGACATAATGATAATGATAAAGACGTAAAATAAGACATGGATGAAAAGAGTTAATTGTATTTACATTAACAATAATGAAACTTAATTTTAATAAAACTAGCTTACTATTCAGACCTAAGACGTACAAAACCTAGTCTCATACACATAATTGACTGTCAGAAATAAATCAGATCACAAAACTATCCATGTTCATTTCGCTCACTGGCTGATGTACTATGTAAAGACTCTAGCAAATAATACAAGACTGAATTTATTCCCGGTTGAAGCGAAAGAAGGTTCTAGAGTCTGCCATTAACAATAAGTAATCCAACTTTACGTAGGGCCATTGGAATACGAAAACAAAATAGCCTTAAGGCTTTCACGCGCTCTAAAAACCGTCAGCACGCAATGTGGGTATAAACTTAACTTCACGAGCGTGGCACTACCTTTGTTTCAGGCATAGGAAGAGAGACTGTGAGTTTATTTTTTGAATTAGGACAGTCAAATTTTTATTATCGTGCTTTCTGCTGCCCCTTGCGGGACTTGGTATAACGATATACATGTAGGTATTTAAATTCAAACATTTGTATCAGCTAGTAATGTTTATTTACATTTGAATTCTTCTTCTTAATCTATGGAAATATAAATTGTATTGCAATTTTAATTTCCTCATAAACATCATAAATATCATAAACGTAATAATAATTTCATCACACATTTATTTAAATATAGACGAAGCACGTCAAGTCTATAAGGAATGGTATATACATATACATATTTGTTCTGATTCCTCAATCCGTACAGTCCCTCTAAATCCAGTGGATATGGTCATCCAGTCATATACCGTTTCCTTGCCGCTGCCGACGTGAAAACTAACCAGCTGATACATATCTGGCCATTGTGGCAGCCTTGGCCCGGATATTACGTCAACAAATACGTACTAGAGGAACGAAACTACGGAAAGTAAGGAATGAATCGAGGCAAAGGAGGCAAACTTTGCTTCGTTTCATTCCCTACTTCGCTGGTGCTTTAGTTCGAATCATACCATACTTTTCTCACCTACAAAACGGCTTCGGCGATAGAATTGATTGGCTCTTATACTCGTAGTACCTTATTATTAATTATTCTTTATTTCATGTGTTAACTGGCAACGTTTTTTACAAACGATAACTTCAGTTCTCAGGACTAGCGACGGACATGTGACCATCTTTGAAAACGGCTTCTGACTATTTGGGTCCTACGGCTATGTGCGATTTTTTCCAGAATCATTCCTGTTATTTATATACATTAAGACGACACTAGTGTGAACAATTCTATTGTGTCCCAAATTATAATAATAAAATGTAGCACTAGTATTTCTACCCCTAATAAAATAGGCGACGGTATCGGAACTGCAATAGTTAGGTACCAAGGCTGAAAAGTCATACCAAATATGTCTAAAGCCATACCAAGAAATATTCATTTCTTCACACATTCACAATTTTATATTTATAGGGGTTTCTTTGCATAACACATGTTGATATTCTTAAAGTGCATTCGATGACCTAAAAATATGCTGGTATTTTTTGATTAGTTTATTGTTTCTTTTGTTTTTCTTTATATTAAAAAAATTAAGTGCAAATCGATCTCGACACCAAAATTCCAGGTATCATATCGAAGATCAAAGAATTAGTACAATACCAAATTAATAAGCGTTTTTGTTAGTAGTACATAATAATTTAATGAGTAGATACTTGTAGACGAAATATCCATTGATAAGTAGTTAGTAGGTATGATTAGTAATATTCATTTACTATTTCGTAAATATACTCAAGATACTGTACTCTAATTATATTCGTGATACTTTAACACGAGGATTATAAATATATTTATAATACGTTGCTTTAAATTATTTCGTACAACTCATACAATAGAATGTAGTATACACGCGTCCTATTCAAGCGTCCCGTTCATTCTTACCATTTAACTACAACAAAGAAATTACTTACGAAGCTAGTGAAATTGCGAAGCTAACTTTTCGCATTTACCCAAATAGCCGCGTTTAGCGTAATGACGAAAAATCCCGCGTAAGTTTAGCGACGACAAGTTATGCCGCGCGACGACGACTTATACCGCGCAACTTTTGTGTAATGACGAGTTATCCCGTGGTGCTCGCCGATGTAAGATATTTATGAGATGTTATTGTATATTTATGCTATTTCAAACGGAATAAGTTACATATTGCGAAAAGCTGCAGGCAAATGCTGGATGCGGCAAGCCGAGGACAGGGCACGATGACGCTCAGTGGGGTAGGCGTATGTTCAGCAGTGGACTGAGAAATTCGGATGATGATAATGATGATGTTATATATTTGTATTTGGCAGCATTCTACGTTCCGCTTACATTGTGCAATCTGGAGTAAATCATAGCAGAGTTACTTTAACCCTTTGCACTTGGAATTAATATGACCATGAAACAGGGGAAATAAAATAAAAAAGACTGCTGTTTCGATCGCATCTATGAATAATCATCTTTTTGAAAATCATCTTTTTGCGACTTGAGTGGTAAAATGTATGACGTCGCATACGCTGAGACATACGAGCGCAACGGTAAAATTCACATATTTTAAGGGTTGAAAAGATCTTTTTTATTTATTTACCTATTTATTATCTTTAAAAAGTACTACTAAACACATATTACTGAACATTATCCAGCTTTTGTACAAATAGTAGTGCCTCTCCAAATTGTAGGCATTCGCGACTTAACATATGCATAGATATAATATACAATAAAAGTTTTGACAAGTGACATAGAGATGAAAAAATTATACATGTTAACAGTAGTTAATGCAAATAATTATAACATTTAATTTTAATTAATATATATTTTCGTTGATATATTGTTTAGCTTACTTCAATAAAGTATTATACCCTAGTTTCCCCAAAAGCCGTTAAATATATTTTTTAATTTATGTTAATGGCAACACTGTTCCAGGTAGGGCGGCGACGCACAACAGGCCGCCGCGCGGTGTCGTTGCGGCTGCGTCGCATCGAGGTCGTATCGGAGATGTCGGACATCGGCGCTGAGTCCGACTCGTCCGACCAGTGGACCGAGCTGGAAGACGCCTGTTAGTGTTCTGTTATGTCATACAGGCTATATATGACTGCACTATCCTACGCGCATATGATAGACTGAGGATATTTTTGACTGAGGAGCGTTTTTTTATAAGAAGTATGATGATATATACAGTTTATAAAATAACTTTAACTTAACTGGCAACCTTCAATTCCTGCAAAGTAACGCCTGACTCAATTAATTACTGTTTATCTATCCCAAGTGGTCCCTTAAAATACTTGGAAAAACATATTGTGTATGTCTGGAAATAAAATCTATTAATTTTAATAAATGTGTTATATTGATGTAATTTTTTTATTATTTTCAGCCGGTTCGGAAAGAGACAGCTCATCTGGCAAGGACGCCGGTTCCGTTGGCGACTTGGAACCGGCTTTTGATCACAAAGGCGGGGTCAGTAAAACGGAGACAGTTTTTCCAGTGAAAATCCTATCTTTTTCATAGATTTGGTTTAGGTGTTGATTTGCTAGAGGTCACATTTCTATAAGTATGTGTGTAGGTGTATGTTTGCTTCAACATCTTTTGTTTTGCTTCATGGTTGATACCACCATGGAAATTGGAGGTTTAATCAAGAGCAAAGAGAGGGCTGCTTGATTTGAAGCTGTTCTGTGAAGCCGGCAAAGCATTGGCAACTCCTCTGGTGTTGCACATGTGCATATGGGACAATGAATAGTTACTATCTGCTAGCCCGTCTGCATGTTTGCCAGGTTTTAATTGTATGAGAAGAGGATATTCATATGTCAATAACAATTATATATTGCGTGTCCACAGATCCAGGTGCCAGCAATGGGCCAATTTCTTTTGCCGCTGCTGTCTTCTGACTCAATTGGTCCTGAGCCAGAGCAGTTCCACATCAGACATGAGGATATTCTCCAGGTTCCCATTTTAAATGAATTTTATGTTTTTGATTCCGTGAATCCTAATCATAAAGAATGAAGAGACTACTTCTTTTATATACATCACTATGTAGAAGAAGTACATTAAATCTATAAGGATGGAAATATTTGGCATACAGTGTTCTCAGTTTTCGCCCGTAAGGGCCCCAGAGTGCCGATTTAATAAATATCTAAGAGATCAATGGAATGATAACGTACAGAACAGAATATTCCTTCAAAATCATCCCTTACAAATATTCAAAACTGCATCTAATAGGATATAACAATTATTCTATATGTTAAGTCAAATAAATAGACACTAATTAAAAAAATATATATCTAGCTTGGAATAATTCTTCAATATTACACATATTTTGACTTTTTTAAAGTAACACAATATGTTTGAAAAGGCTCTAGGCTTATAATACTTATACATGAATAGAGAGTGATTGATGTTAAAAAAGAATGTCGGTATGTAGTAGTAGTAGTAGTATTGTCAATAGTAGTTCAATGTATAATAAAGAGAAATCAATACAGAAACAAAAACATAATTGTAGATTACACAATAGGCGGTCTTATAGTTAACTAGCATGCTCTTCCAGCCAATAGATAGATA